>PVKU01010297.1:0-53426 GCA_004027475.1 Anoura caudifer
GCAATAGGGGAGTGGGAAGAGGAGAGAGGGGGACAAGGTACATAGAACAAGTAGCATAGATGGTAGGTAGAAAATAGACAGGGGGAGGGCAAGAATAGTGTGAGAAATGTAGAAGCTAAAGAACTTATGACACATGGGCATGAACTAAAGGGGGGAATGTGGGTGGGAGGGGGTGTGCAGGGTGGAGGGTAATGAAGGGTGGAAAATGGGGCAACTGTGATAGCATAATCAATAAAATATAATTAAAAATTTTTTTTAAATGGGCAAAAGACTTGAACAGACACTTCTCCAAGGAGGACATACAGAGAGTCCAGAGACATATGAAAAGATGGTCAGCATTACTAGCTATCAGAGAGATGCAAATTAAAACCATAATGACTTGCCACTTCACACCAGTCACAATGGCCATCATAAACAAAGCAACAAACAAGTGTTGGAGAAGATGTGAAGAAAAGGGAACCTTAGTGCAGTGTTGGTGGGAATGCAGACTGGTGCAGCCACTGTGGAAAACAGTATGGAATTTCCTCACAAAACTAAAAATGGAACTGCCTTTTGATCCAGCAATTCCACTGCTGGGATTATATCCTAAGAAACCTGAAACACCAATGCAAAAGAACCTATGCACCCCAATGTTCATAGCAGCACAATTTACAATAGCCAAGTGCTGAAAGCAACCTAAGCACCCCTCAGTAAATGAGTGGGTCAAAAAACTATGGTACATTTACACAATGAAATACTATGCAGCAGAAAGAAAAAAGGAGCTCCTACCCTTTGTGAGAGCATGGATGGAACTGGAGAACATCATGCTAAGTTTAATAAGCCAGGTGGTGAGAGACAAATACCACATGATCTCACCTTTAAGTGGAACCTAATCAATAAAAGAAATAAACAAGCAAAATATAACCAGGGACATTGAATATAAGAACAATCTGACAGTAACCAAATGGGAGTTGGGAGGGGAAAATGGGAGGAAGAGTTTTCAGGAACAACTATAAAAGACACATGGACAAAATCAAAGGGGTTGTAGCAAGGGAGGGAGGTGGGTTTGGCTGGGGTGGCAGCGTGGTTCCGGGAAAGTGCAAATAACTGTAATTGTACAACAATGAAATAATTAATTTTAAAAAATAATTACTTAGTAAAACTTGTAAAAAAAGCATGTACATATATATTACAATGCAATATTACTGGGCCATGAAAAAAGAATGAATCTTAGCATTTGCAACAACATGGAAGAACCTTAAGAATATTATGCTAAATGAAATAAGTCATACAGAGAATTACAAATACCATATGATTTCACTCATGTAAAATCTAAAAAACAAAATAAGTGGATAATCCATATAGAAACAAACATATAGAAAGCAGAGAACAAACTGATGGTTGTCAAATGGAAGAGAGGTTGAAAGGATGGGTTAAAAACCTAAAGGGATTAAGAACTACAATTTGGCAGTTATAAAATAGTCACAGGCACATAAAGTACAGCACAGAGAATAGAGTCAATATCATAATAACTATGTGGTAGGTTGATACTAAACTTATATGGGGGCTCACTTTGTCAGTTATAGAAAAGTCTAACCATCATGCTATACACCAAAAACTCATATAATATTGAATGTCAACTATAATTGAAAAATAAAATATAAAAAAACTTTAAAAAATTATTTAGCTTTCTTTCCAGCTTGGGCCAGGCATAATGGCTGCTGCTAAGAAGGGTGGTGAGAGGAAGAAGGGCCATTGTGCCATCAATGAGGTAGTGACTAGAGAATACACCATCAACATTCACAAGCACATCCATGGAGTGGGATTCAAGAACTGTGACCCTCTGGCATTCAACGAGGTCCAGAAATTTGCCATGAAGGAAATGGGAACTCCAGATGCACCCATCGACTCCAAGGTCAACAAAGCTATCTGGGCCAAAGGAATAAGTAATGGCCCATACCATATATGGGTGTGGTTGTCCAGAAAATGTAATGAAGATAAGGATTCACCAAATAAGTTCTATACATTGGTCACCTATGTAACTGTCACCACTTTCAAAAATTTACAAACAGTTAAAGTGGATTAGAACTAGCTGCTAACTGTCCAAGTTATAGAACTACCTAAAAAATAGTTTAAGGGTGAATGCAAATACTGAAAAATGATAGCAAAGAAAATAAATAATTAAAACATGTATTTGGGCCAAGATGGAGGTATAGGTAGACACACTGTGCCTCCTTGCACAACCAAAATAAAGACAATAAAGATTTAGAAACAAAAAACAATAAGTACTGACAGAAAATTGAACTGTATGGAAGTCCAACAACCAAGGAGTTAAAGTAGATACATTAATCCAGACTGGTAGGAGGGGCAGAATCAGGCAGCCGGGTGGAGAGGGATCATGGCAACAAAAAAGTGGTGGCTGGCAGACACTGGGTATGCAAGGCAGCAGTGGGTGGACCCAGCAAGGCAGCAGATTGTGGAGGGGCACTGATGTGCAAGGTGGCTGGTGGACCAGGCAGTCCCACATTTGCATGCAGATAAACCAGGTGAAACTGGGGAGGAAGACAGACCTCACAATCCAGAGATCCAGCATGGGGAAATAAAGCCTCAAAACACCAATTGAAAACATCTATGGGTGTTGACATGTCAGGAGGAACTCCCAGCCTCACAGGAGAGTTCATTGGAAAGACCCACAGGGTCCTAGAATGTGCACAAATCTACCCACACAGGAATCAGTACCAGAAGGGCCTCATTTGCTTGGGGGAAGCAGCAGAAGTGACTGAAATCTGGCAGAGAGTGGAGCAAGTGGCACTGTTCCCTCTTGGACCTCTGCCCCATACACAGCATCACAACGCAGCGACTGAGTTGACCTGCTTGGGTGAACACCTAAGGCTCTGCCCCTCACTATGTAACAAGCACATCAAAATAAAAAAAAATGGCCCAAACAAAAGAACAGATCAAAGCTCCAGAAAAAATGCAACTAAGTGATGAAAAGATAGCCAGCCTATGAGATGCAGAGTTCAAAAGCACTGGTGATAAGGATGCTCACAGAATTGATGGAATTTGGTCACAAATTAAATGAAAAAATGAAGGCTATGCTAAGTGAAATAAAGGTGATTATATGCATCATATCAATCACATTTATCAATTGGAACAAATGTACCACTCTGGTGGGGGATGTTGATAAAGAGGCTATGCATGTGTGGGGGAAGGAGAAGTATGGGAAATCTCTGTATTTTCTCTGCAATTTTGCTGTAAACCTAAACTGCTCTTTAAAAAAATACTTAATTTAAAACAAACTTCACTGGACAGAATAAATTTTAGATAGAAACTAGTTGAGAATATTAATGCATTAGAAGATAATACTGAGGAATTCACCGATTACACAGGACACAGATAAAGGTAAGATATAATTAAAAGATATATTTGAAAAAGCAGTTACAAGACCCAAAGGCTACTTTGAGATGTTCTAACAATTATCTAGTAGTGTTTACAGAGCAGAGAATGAAGAAAATAGCAGAGAGTACATATTTAAAGATACATATAATACCTGAGACATTTCCAGAATTAAAGAAAGGGTTCTCAGAGGGCACTATTAGTACCAGTCAGCATAAAGACAGATAAATCTATGCCTAAATAAATTGTAACAAAACTGCAGAACATCAAGGACAAAAAGTTTCCAAAGAGAAAACAAAAATTGCTAATAGAACAATTAGACTGATGGCAGACTTTCCATCAGCAACAACGAGAGCCAAAGAAAATGGAGTAATAACATCTAAAAGGCTGAGAGTAATTAACTCAATTTAGAATTTTATGCCAGATAAACTATCATTTATAAATTGTAATAAGAGTGTCATACATACAAAGACTAAGGATTTAGTACCTAAATAAATAAAAGGATTTGTTTTACTCAGGTGCAGCTGAGACACAAAAACATGGAAATAAATGTCAAGAAAGAAGTTTTTATACTCTAGAGTCCTAGAAATGGGAGGCATGGAACACCACATGAGGGGCCAGATAGGGAAGTACCAGAGGCAGTAAGAAGACAGAGTGGCGAAAACATGGGCAAGAGACTTTATTGTAGTTTTTTTCAGGAGGGAATGCACAAGACAGATGAGCAGGCCTAGTTTGAATAATACTGGTGGGCTCTGAAGCAGAGGAGATGTCCTTAGTTTTCTGATACCTGGCCCTTGGGTGATTAGGGCAGGTGGATAGTGGTCTAGAGCAGAATACTCCAATGAAGAATACAGTGTAGATATGGGTTCTAAAATGGTTGGTTTGCATATTAAAATCATGCTCTAGGGAAAGTCACTTAATACCTCTAGAAACTGGATAGCTCTGGGAGAGGCAGTCCTTCCAGGGTAAGCAAGAACCCAGATGTCAAAACATCAGAAAATGCAGAAAGTAAGACTCCCAGCCAAGATGGAGTCCTAGGTAGACACACCATGCCTCCTCGCACAATCAAAAGAAGGACAACAACAAATTTAGAAACAAAAAAGAACCAGAACCAACAGAAAATTGAACTATATGGAAGTCCAACAACTAAGGAGTTAAAGAAGAAACATTCATCCAGACCAGTAGGAGGGGCAGAGATGGGCAGCCAGGTGAAGAGGACTTGCAGCGAGGCAGCAGCTGGAAGACCTGGGGGAGCAAGGCAGCAGCTTGCAGACTGGGCAGTCCCACATTCACATGCAGATAAAACAGGAGGAACAACTGGGGAGCAAGACAGGCTGTGCAACCCAGGGTTACAGTACAGGGAAATAGAGACTCAAAACCTCTGACTGAAAACTCCTATGGGGGTTGAGGTGGCAGCGAGAGGAACTCCTAGCCTCACAGGAGCGTTTCTTGGAGGGACCCACAGGGTCCTCCTAAAATGTACACAAACCCACCCACCCAGGAATCAGCACCAGAAGGGCCCAATTTGATTGTGGGTAGCCAGGGAAGTGACTGAAAGCTGGCGGAGAGCAGAGCTAGCAACACTGTTTCATCTAGGACTCCTCCCCCACATATAGCATCACAACACAGCAATGTGGTTTGCCCTGCCCTGGTGAACACCTAAGGCTCTGCTCCTTACTACATGACAGGTGCACCAAGACAAAAAATAATTACCCAAATGAAACAACAGATCAAAGCTCCAGAAAAAATACAAGTAAGAGACAAAGAGATAGCCAACCTATTAGATGCAGAGTTCAAAACACTGGTAATCAGGATGCTCACAGAAATGGTTGAGTATAATCACAGAATAGAGGAAAAAGTGAAGGCTATGCAAAGTGAAATAAAGGAAAATAACAGTGAACCAATGCCACAGGGAAGGAAACCAGGACTCAAATCAATGGTTTGGAGGAGAAGGAAGAAAGAAACATTCAACCAGAACAGAATGAAGAAACAAGAATTCAAAAAAATGAGGAGGCTTAGGGAACATCCAGGACATCTTTGAACATTCCAATATCTGAATCATTTGGGTGCCAGAGGAGAAGAGGAAGAGTAAGAAATTGAAAACTTATTTGAAAACATAATGAAGGAGAACTTCCCCAATTTGGCAAAGGAAATAGACTTTTAGGAAGTCCAGGAAGCTCGGAGAGTCCCAAAGAAGTTGGACCCAAGGAGGAACACACCAAGGCACATCATAATTACATTACCAAGATAAAGATAAGGAGAGAATCTTAAAAGCATCAAGAGAAAAGGAGACAGATACCTACACAAAGGAGTTCCCATTAGACTGTTGGCTGATTTCTCAAAAGAAAACTTCCAGGCAAGAAGGGGCTGGAAAGAAGTATTCCAAGTCATGAAAGGCAAGGACCTACATCCAAGATTGCTCTATCCAGCAAAGCTGTCATTTAGAATGGAAGGGCAGATGAAGTATTTCCCAGATAAGGTCAAGTTAAAAGAGTTCATCATCACCCAGCCCTTATTATATGAAATGTTAAAGGGACTTATCTAGGAAAAAGAAGATAAAAAATATGAACAGTAAAATGACATCAAATTCACAGCTATTAACAACCAAACCTAAACAAAAACAAAAACAAAGTAGCAAACAACTAGAACAGGAACAGCACAGAAATGGAGATAACACAGAGGGTTATCGGAGGTGAGAGAGGGGGGAAGGTACAAAGAGTAAGTAGCATAAATGGTAGGTAGAAAATAGGGGGAGGTTAAGAACAGTATAGGAAATATAGAAGGCAAGAACTTGTATGTATGACCCATGGACATGAACTAAAGGGGGGAATGTGGGTGGAAGGGGGTGTGCAGGGGAGAGGGAAATAAAGAGGGGGAAATGGGACAACTGTAATAGCATAATCAATAAAATAGATATTTTTTTAAAATTAAAACATATAGAAAGTAAAAAATAGGATTAATGCAAGGTTGTACTTAGCCCAGAGTAAAATGAACCCAGAGGAAAGTTGTAGGGTACAAAATACAATACTGAATATAATGATGGATACAACATCATTAAATTTAACTAATAAAGCCCTGGTTGGTGTAGCTCAGTGGATTGAGAGCAGGCCTGCGAACCAAAGGATCACAGTTCGATCCCGTCAGGGCACATCCCTAGGTTGCAGGCCAGTTCCATACAAGAGGAAACCACATTGATATTTCTCTCCCTCTCTCCTTCCTTTCCCCTCTAAAGATAAAATAAATAAAATCTTAAAAAAATAAAGAATTTGTTAAAAAAATAAATATATATTTTTAAAAAATTAACTAATAAAAATGATAATATATTTTGTTAAAATAATGTGATTTCTTTGTTTAACAATATTGTTTTTAGATAAAAAGACCAAAATGATAGCTATTCAATGGATAGTTAATTTTTTAAAACTTCCTTTGTTATGAGGTTACAAATACTAAATAACTCATTTGTTTTGTTTATATAAAAGCATGTCCTGAAGAATGCATAATAAAATTAATACAAATATCCATGGCTTCCAAACAAGAGAAAGATAAATTGAATTTTAAAAGTTTTTAATGTTTTTCCAACAAAAGATAGGATAAAAAGGCAGAAAGGTAAGCTACAATTTGGAAAAGGATATTTTTAACTGTCAAGATTGGATTCCATAATTTATAAACTCCTAAAACTCAATAGCAAAACAATAGAATTTCAATTGCATTGGTTAAGTTTTATTGTTTTAAAAATATATAAAATACTATTGTAAGACATTAGGATTTAATCAAGGTAAGTGGTTGATGGGCACACTGATGTTTGTACTCATATTCTTTATTTTTCTGTGTATTTTAAATATTACATATTTTTTTAAGAATGACAAACAACCATAAACATTATAGCAGGACGAAATACATACCCATTTGATCCCCAAGTCTTTACTTTTACCACCATACAAGAAAGCAAGAAAGCTGAGAATAGAAGGTGGGGTTAGTGGAGGAAGGGAGAGGTACATTACAGGGCTCTGCCAAGCAGCAGGGATCTTTGCCTCCCTGCTAGAGAGAGTCCTTTTCTTCCACCATTCTGAAGAAGCTAAAGATTCCACATGGGTGGCAGATGTAATTCTCCAGCTGGCCTTGCTCTGAAGAATCCAGTCTCTTTTAGTGTGGTTTCCCACTGAGCCTTCTCATAGGGTGTTTAGTAACAGGGAAACCCTGGCTGCTTCATATGGTTCACAGAGGGTGCAAGGACACTGCTATCATTTTTGCCGCAGGCTCCCCATTTCCATTGACTCTTTAGGACTATTCATTCCCCAGCATTTCAGGACCTTTGCGATAGGGATTTCAATATAAGACAATCCAGTTCAGCAGTTAACTGGAGAAAGATAGGTAAACTTGAGTACCCTTCAGGCCATAAGATATTTCAGATGCCACATCCCACACATTTTCCAGAGAAGCTTTAAAGATACAAACTTTATATAAGTTGTTCCTGAAATAATAACTTTGGAGTCCCAGGTAAGGCAGAAACTCCAATTTAAAGCCAAAAAGCATATCAATACAATCAGTTTTCAAAACATAATTGCCCAGCTTTCATTGATTACAAAGAATTTACCTCTTGGAGAGATCTCAAGGGCATTCTACTGAATGAAAAAGCCAATCTTGAAAGGTTCCATACTGTGTGATTCCATTTACATAACTTTCTTAAAATGACAGAATTAGAGAAATGTAAAAGAGGTTAATGGTTGCCAGGGATTGCTAAGAGATTAATGGTGGTGGAGGGGGTGGAAGTTGTACTATAAATTAATAGCATGAAACAGATCTTTGTGATGGTAGAATAGCTCTGTATCTTGAAGGCAGTGGTAGTTACAGAAGTCTACACCTGTGATAAAATAGCATAAAACTATACACACATTATACCAAGGTCAATTTCCTGGATTTAATATTGTAATAAAGTTATGTACAATGTAACCAATGCAGAAACTAGATGAAGTGTACACAAGATCTCTACTATCTTTACAAATCTACAACTAACTTAAAAAAAATGTACTTGTATATAAATGGTTAAATCTAAAGACAAGGAGTCAGCAATCTATGAATCATAGGCCAAATCAGGCTTATCAACTATTTCTGTATGAAGAATCTATGTGCACAGGTAGGCATATCTCCAAAATAGGAAGTAAGAAATGGAGGCATTTAACTTTTTAATAGATACTGCAAATTGTTCTAGGGAACAGCTTCTGGTAATGTGAAGAATTTTTATCAGATTAACTTTTCTGCAGATATTTTCAAATGCTGGACAAAATGTAAAAAGAACCCTGGAGATCAACTAAAACAGGCAGAAATTGATGGGATATGACTCTTATAAGAACAGAAGTATGTAAGTTAGAGATATATTCAAACAGCTTTTCCTCTGAGGGCACCCCCTTAGAGGACAATGGAGAATAGAGCCCATGCAGACAGTATTTTATAGAGCCAAGGAGTCAGAGGGTAAAAAGCAGAGATTTTAACAACTGCCAGGTGTTGGGGAATTGGGAGTTTAAATTCTACAACTTAGAAAAATGTGGTAAACCCACCCTGGCTTGTGTAGCTCAATGGAGTAAGAGTCTGTCTGCAAACTGGAAGGCCACAGATTTGCCTCCTAGTCAGGGCTCATGCCTGGGTTGCAAGCCAGGTCCCCAGTTAGGGACGCATGAGAGGCAACCACACATTATAATTTAGTATGCATACAAAAGGTGCCAAGTTAATTCAATGAGTTAAGGACAGTTTTTTTTAACAAACGGAATGGAATCAATTTGGTATCATATAGAAAATCTAGATTTTGACCCTCACCTCATACAACATACAAAATAACTAAAAATGTATTTAACAGTCATAACCTAAAGAGTTAGAACTATAAACCAATACAGGAGAAGAAAATACAGGAGAAAGTCTTTGTGACATCAGGGTAAGCAACAATATTTTTACTTAGAATACAAAAAATGCAAACTTATGAGAATAAAAATCTGTTAATCTTGAGAAATAAAAAATAAAACAACAAAAAATAGTTCTAATTACAAAATAAATAAATACCAATAAATTCTTTTTAAAAAATTTTTAAAATCCTTTAATCTTAGAAAAAATTAAAATACAAGCCACAAACTGACAATATTTACAAAGCATAAATCTGATAAAAGATTTGTATCCAGATTATATAAGGAGCTCTTACTACTCAGTAACAGTTCATTTTTAATTAAATTTCTGTATTTGACTTAATTGTATATTTACATGCAATTGTAAAAAAATATATCTTTGTAGCCTTTATCCAGTTTCCCACAATGAAAACATCTTGCAAAACCATAGTACAATGTCACAATCAGGATATTGACATGATACAGTCAAAACACAAAACATTCCATCACTACAAGAATCCCTCATCTTTTCTCCTCTTGGGACTCCTGTTAAGATGCATGTCAGGAGCTGCAGGATCTATATGTATTCCATGTCTCTTTTAAAAAAATTTAAAATACATCTTTGTCCTTTGTTTTATTTTCTTAGGAGAATTCCTAAGCCTTGTATCCAAATTTATTATTTTATATTTTAGCTATGTTCATTCTGCTATTCAGCCCATTTTTGAGGGTTTGTTTTGGCAACTTTTTGGTATTTTCTAAATATGATTTTTTAACTTTGTTATTGTTTTATAGTAGCAATATCCTCCCTGCCCTCTTAAAGTTTTTAGTTTCAGACTTCTGGACAAGATGGAGGCATAAGTGGGCACACTGTGCCTCCTCTCACAACCAAAATTAAGGGCAACAAAGATTTAGAAACAAGAAAACAACCAGAATTGATAGAAAAATGAACTGTAGGGAAGTCCAACAACCATTCATCCAGACTGATAAGAGGGGAGGAGTCCCAGCAGGAAAAAGTGGAGGTTGGTGGACCCAGGTGCACAGGCAGCAGCGGCTGGCGGGTCCCAGGCATGAGGTGGCAACTGTGCAGACCCAGGGAGGCTGCGCAGGGCAGCTGGCTGACCAGGTGGTCCCACATTCGCACACAGGTAGTCCTGGCAAGGAGGAGGTGGTGGAGGGGACTGGAGTCCAGGAGAGAGCAGAGCAAGTGCCATTGTTCCCTCTCAGACCCTGCCCCCACATACAGTGTCACTACCCAGCTACTGGGCTGCCCCGCCCTGGGAAACACCTAAGGCTCCACCCCTCACTATGTAACAGTCACAACCAGACCAAAAACAAAAAAAAACAAAAACAAAAACAAAAAATGGCTCAAAAGGGAGAACAAATCAAAGCCCCAGAGCCAATTCATCTAAGCAACCAAGAGATAGCCAACCTATCAGATGCACAATTCAAAGCACTGGTGATCAGGATGCTCACAGAATTGGCTGATTTTGCTCACAAATTAGATGAAAAAAGGAAGGCTACAATAAGTGAAATGAAGGAAAATGCACAGGGAACCAATAGTGATGGGAGGAAAACTGGGACTCAAATCAATGGAGTGGACCAGAAGGAAGAAAGAAACAACCAAACAGAAAACAAGGAAGAAACAAGAATTCAAAAAAAAAAAAAAAATGAGGAGAGGCTTAGGAACCTCCAGAACATCTTTAAACATTCCAACATCCAAATTATAGGGGTACCAGAAGGGGAAGAGGAAGAGCAACAAGTGGAAAACTTATTTGAACAAATAATTAAGGAGAACTTCCCCAATCTGGCAAAGGAAATAGACTTCCAGGAAGTCCAGGAAGCTCAGAGAGTCCCAAAGTAGTTGGACCCAAGGAGGAACACACCAAGGCACATCATAACTACATTAGCCAAGATTAAAATGGAGAGAATCCTAGAAGCAGCAAGGGATAAGGGAACAGTCACCTACAAAGGAGTTCTCATCAGACTGTCAGTGGATTTCTCAAAAGAGACCTTACAGGCAAGAAGGGGCTGGAAAGAAGTATTCCAAGTCATGAAAGTCAAGGACCTACATCCAGGATTGCTCTATCCAGCAAAGCTGTCATTTAGAATGGAAGGGAAGATAAAGCACTTCTCAGACAAGGTCAAGTTCAAGGAGTTCATCATCACCAAGCCCTTATTATATGAAATGTTAATGGGACTTACCTAAGAAAAACAAGATAAAAAATATGACAGCAAAAATACAGCAAACTCACAGATATTAACAACCACACCTAAAACAAAAGCAAACTAAGCAAACAAATAGAACAGGAGCAGAAACACAGAAATGGAGATCACATGGAGGGTTAGCAACAGGGAAGTGGGAGGAGGAGAGGGGGTAAAGGTACAGAGAATAAGTAGCATAGAAGGTAGGTAGAAAATAGAGGCAGGGCAACAATAGTGTGGGAAATGTAGAAGCTAAAGAACTTATGACACATGGACATGAACTAAAAGGCAGGAATGTGGGTGGGAGGGGGTATGCAGGGTGGAGGGGAATGATGGGGGAGAAATGGTACAAGTGTAATAGCATAATCAATAAAATATATTTTTTTTTAAAAAGAAAAAGAAAAGGGACAATGGAAAAAAAAGTTTTTAGTTTCAAGTCTTTGTTCCACAATCTCCATTTTACTTCCAGCATTAGTTCTTCCAGTTATGAGTTGCAGCTCTCTTTTCATGCAATTGGTTTTTCTCAGTTTAGTGACTTTGGCAGTTGGCCTCCCCCAGCGTGTCTACAGCCATTCTCCATAAGAGTGAGGAAAAGGTAGTGTGTGCTAGGGACAAGATGTGCCCACCACCCAACTGCAGAGCATGAGGGTGCCCATGCAGCCGAGGAACCTGTGTCCCATACACTGCTGCAGCCCAATACAGGGAGAGCCTGGACTGCTGGATCTCCACAAGGCCAGGGATACATGATACTGGAAAAGCTTATTTCCCAAGGAAGCAGTGTGGTTTAGGGACACAGGCCACACCTCCAGTTGGCAAGTGACCCTTGACAAATAACTTCATGTGAACCTTGATTTGCTCATCTAAAAAATGGGTATATTCCCAGCATGCAAAGCCACAGTGAATGTTAAATAGTATTTAATAATACATACAATATGCTCAGCAATAGACCCAGACACAATGGACACACTAAAGGCAGCTGTAATTATTTTTACTTTATGTCACTGAGAACACTCCTATAGTGTGACTCAAAGTGAACTCTAAAAAGCTGTATTTGAGACTGATGGAACTTGTTTTCTCCAACTTTAGGCTGATTTTTTTCTTTAGGTTGCCCCACCCCAACCCCATGGCCAGTATTTCTGGTCTGCTCCATGGAAAGCTCACATCTCCCATATTCTCCTGTAAGACTCTTCTTTCTTCAGACACTACCCCCTCCAGGGCACCTCCCCATACTCCCACACAACCCTCTGCACTTACCTCCAACACAACTCGTAACTCAGTGAATGAAACTATTTGTGTCTTCCCCAGCTGGACAACTGAATTGGAAGAGACAGAGCACAGACCCATACCTCTTTCTCCCCAGGCCCCAGCATCTAACACAGAGGAAGAGCTATGAGAAGGCGATAAATGAACAAATGATTTGCAGAAAGCAAAACATCCCTCCTGTACCATAGCTTCCCCAACATCTTTTCAGGGAAGCAAAACTAACAAAAGGCTGAAGAGTGGAGATACCAACAGATTTGCAAACACTGCCTGGTGCTCAAAGGAAAACATGTTCAATGGAGGCAGATATTTTATCCCCTATATGTTTAGTTTTTTCTTCTTCCCATTTCATACCCTCTCTAAACTATCTGCCTTCCCTCACAACAGGAAATGAAAACAGAAAATCTCTCTTATGCATTTTTTATTTCTCTGTCATTTGGTTTTCTAGTTTTGTGCACATGAGCTGTGGCTATATTTCACACTCATTATGACATACCCTATAAAACAGAGCATACATAAATCACCTGGCGTGGTTTTGTTTCATCTGGTTGTTATTGCTGAAATCTCTATTTCTAAGAGCATAAAAGGTAACATTCCTTGAATCTACAGATGAACAAGGACAGGGTGAGTGGCAGCCAGATCTGCCAGGAGCAGGGAGACCAAAGGCACAGGCTCCTGGGTAGCTGTCTGCAGAGACATAGATGGGAAAAGCCACACAAGAATTCCAGAAAGACCAGGACAGGTAGGAAAACACTCCAGAACTACATCCCATCTATCACCTCCTCTGCTTTCTCAGTCCTAACAGATTCTGAAATAAACACAAAGGCCCAAGGTGACATAACACCAAAGCCAGTGGTGCCTACTCTAGGGCCTCAATTGCTAACTGAGTATGTTTTACCCTGGCGCCTTTGACAGATGTCTCTGGTGCACAAGCATTGCCCCTCCTCTCACCAGCTCTCTATAGCCCCAGCCAACCCCATGGAAGACCCAGGCAAGCCCTGTCCAGTTCTAAAATGTCTTGCCCTGAAAGGCCTGGAGATTGAAGGCAGTATCCAGAAACTTCTTCAGAGACACCAAGTGCATGTTCCTGTTTCCTGTGACTGGTGCAGCCGCTGGGTCACAGCCAACATACCTAGTGGAGGAGAGACAAAATAAGGGGAGGGCTGGGCCTGGCCTAGCCACAACCCCAAGACTGCATCAGGTCTAATCCTTATCGCCCTGCTGTAGAGAAGAGCCTGAGGCACCGTGAAGCAAGGTAACTGGCCTAAGATCAGAGACAGGAGATTTGAGACATGCAGGAGGTTCTCTAGTTCTGGCTACAGAAAAAAAGCAAAGGTTTTTTCTCTGTAAGGTGGTACTCAGAGGGGTCCCTGATAGGGAAGCTGTCACAGAGCCAGTAGATACTATGGTTTCTAACATGGCCCAGAAAAGGGCAGTGGCCAGTTCTAGATTACACCACAAACTGGACAGGCAAAGCCAAGACAGGGCCTCAAGCCCTCAGCACCCCTCAGGCCCCACAAAGAGGAAGAGAAGTGGAAGTGGCTGGCATCTCCCAGAACCCAGCCTTGTACCATATGGGCCGTGCCCAACTCACGATGGTCATGAAGCACAGACTGATGTAGTCATAGCAGCCCATGCTCTTGTGCTCCTCCTGGCACCATACCAGCTCTGCACCTGGGTATTTCTCCACCTCTTGCTTGATCAGGTCAAGGGGAACGGCGAGATCTGGGGCAGAGAGGGTGAAAGGGCAGCACAGCCTGGGAGGGAAGGCGGCAACGCAACTTCCTCACAGGCCCCAGATTTGACCCTGCCAGGCACAATGCCCAGAGAGGGGGGCTGGCCACTTGACCTTGTCCATCACTCTGAGCAGGCACAGCTGCTCCAGGCACATGATGGCCACTTGCTCCTCCAGGCCCTGGCTGCTCCGCTCCTTCACCAGGTCATAGTACACTTTTCCCGTACAGAAGATGAGCTGCTGCACCTCCTCAGGAGCCTGAGCTGAAGCCCCATCCTCAGGAATCACCCACTGGAAGCTGGTCCCTGGAGGACCAACAGGGTATGGTAGAGTCATCAGCTCTAGAGGGGCTGGAGAAGCTTGGGAACCAGGCCCGCATCCCTGGCACCTGTGGGCTCTCCCTGGCCACTCAGACTAGTCCCAGGCTTAGATATGAGGCTGCATTGGGTACCTATTGAGCAAACAATGGAAAAGAGAACAGATGAAAACTAAGATGTCATATGGAAAGAAGTGGAGACAGGGGCTGAAGCCAAGGGCAGAGCACTGGCAGCATCAATGTTCAAGGTGATAGGGGCTATGATGGGCACATCCCCTGGCAAGGACAGAGGAGGTGATATCATGTCTCTATTTGAGAGCTCATTATCTGGACCAGAGCTGCTCCCCATCTAGCCCTGGCCATGTGCTGCATGCATTCTACCCACCCAGTCACCAAGCTTCAAGGTGAGCAGCTATCTCCAGAAACCACTGCACGTTCCCCCTCCCTCAGTCCTACAATCAAACCCCCATCTCTTAAGTCCTGTCCATTTTTCCTTCCTGAGCTTACATCATATGCCAGGCACCAGGCCAGCATGCTGCAAAAACCTCTGAGAAAGCTACTATAGTGTCCTTGCATTTCAGCTGAGGACGGTGAGCACAGAGGATAACAGGTTGCCAGGCCCCACTAGAGAAAAGCCAGCGCCAGGTATTCAGCCCCAATGCCAGAGCTCTGAACTGCTGGCTCAGCCACCTGCCCACACCAGAGGGATACCCAAACAAACACAGGTAATGAAACACCTGTCTACGTTGCTGAGACCTTCCTGGCCAGACCTGCCTCTCTTCTTACTTCCCAGGACCGTTTTCTAGGACAGCCTTATTCTGCCAAGGCCCCACTCCTGCCACTCCCTGTTCCTCAGCTGGCTCACATCTCAATTCCAATACCTGGTCCTTAAAGTGCTTTATTTGACTGAGCACCGGAAAATGAGGCTGAGAGCTCCTAGGGGGAAGTACTCTGGCCCCAGGGACAGTAAAGTCTGTTTGGCTCATGGGTGAAAAAAAATATGTGAATGAATACATGATATTCAGTTTCCTGCAAACAAGGCAGACCTCCCCCAGGCCTCCCAGCTCTAAGCTCCCCCAGCACAGCCAGGCCATCTCTGCCTGGGCCAGTGTACTCCTCTGGCCCTGTGCTCAGTCCAAGTGACCCAAGCTGGTCCCATCTGGCTGGCTGCCTTGCCAACCTCCCTATCCAACCACTGGTGGGGACCAAGTGGGAGCTGCTACAGAGCCCACAGAGCCACAGGCAGAGGTGAGAATGGAAGAGTTCTGGAAGCAGAGGTCACGCCATGGGTCACTAGGCCACACAACCACTGCCTCCCCAACATGCCTAGGCACATACCAGACACCATTTGGTCAAAGGTGGACTTGGCCTCTAGGTGCCTCAGCAGAGATTTGGATGTGAAGATGATCAACTGGAAGGGAAACATGTGCCCAGCTGCCAGCTGCCCACTGGACCAGGGCTCCCAGCATTTAGCCCCTGCACTACTATGGTGACAGTTAGGGCGGGGAGTTCACCAGCTTACAGAAGGGCAGCAGGACCTGCTGGCATAGCCCATGGAAGTAGCTGGCCAGCATGGAGCAATTGACCACAATTCAGTTGCAGTCATGGAGCTGCTTCACTTCAAAGTCCTCAGAGAATACCTGTGAGGACAGGGTGTGGCTGAAGGTGGCCCACCTGTGGCACGTAGGCCCCTGGCTTTGCCTGACATAGCATGTGGGTCGCTGTCCTAGGGGAGGGCAGGCAGCACTCACAGGATAGGCATCTGAGTCATCACTGCTCATCTGCAGGAATCTCTCAGGCCTTGCTGAAGAGTGTTCTGGTCCCTAAAAGCAAATGCCACATGGTCCAGGTGGGCCGAAGAGAAGTAGGGTATCACACAGGACAGATGCCTGCCTACAAGGACCCAGGACTCAGGAAAAAGTGTAATAGCTTCTGAGAGAAGCTGCTTTCACTCTAAAGCCTAGACCATAGGCAAGAACCAGGAATGTGGGAGGAGAGCAGGGATGGCCCCCTCAAGGGGGTTGGACCAGAGCCAGCACATATGAAGATGTGGGGTGGGAGGAAAAGGCCAAAAGGCCCAGCAGAGAGGCTCTTTCTCCAGAAGGTTCTGACCTTCAGCAGCTGCTGTTCACTGAGTACCTGTGTCCCCAGGCACAGGTCTACAACCCCATATACATTATCCTTGAAGCAGTCTTGAAAGCAGCCGGAGATGTAGACACTTGTTTCCTCACTTTATAGATAAAGAAGGTGAGGAACAAAGAGATTAAGAAATAGCTCCAAGGTCAGTCAGCCAGAAAGAGCAGACTGAAGCCCAGAACTGCCTCCTCCTCCCTCCCTGCTAACCTCCAAACTTGCTCACTGTGCAACAGGGGTGACCTGTCCCACACCCACCTGACCCTCCCTTACTGGGGACTCACCAAGGACCCAGTGCCACAGGCACCAACCCAGCCACCCTAACCCTCTCCTCCCAGCCCGGCTCAGGCTCCACCAGTGAAAAGCTTTTATAGTTCATGACCTTGGACAGGTTACACCCCTTTTCTCCTCAGGTGTGAAATGGGAACAGGACTAACGCACAGTCCTGTTGTGAGGATTCTACATGGTTTTATAAGGCATGTAAAGTGCCCAGCACATAAGTCCTGGCTCTAGACAGCTATGTGGTGATGACAGTAGTGACAAGTCCCTTACTGGGTGCCTGGCCCAAGCTGAGTGGGCCCTCAGGGACATCCACTGCAGCTCAACCACCCAGGGTGGGGAAAGCCCTGGCCACATGGCTGAGCCCACCCTGATCAGAGCTGCCCCTGCAGCTGGAACAGCCCTGCCCACCTGGTCAGGCTGCATAAGCACTGGGGTGGCATCTCACAGTGCTCTGCTTGTCCCCCACCCTCCCCTGTTAGCCTGCGCATCTCCCCTCTTCCCCCAGAAGGGGACCAGAAGATAGGCTTACTGCCCAGATCAGGTTCAAATCCAAGCTACTAGCTCAATGACCTTGGACAAGCCAGTCCATATCTTTGTGTCTCAGTTTCAACTGGAAAATGGAAACAGGACTGACTTCATTAAGTTGTTGTAAGGACTGGAGGAGTTACTACACAGAAAGGGATTTAAACAGTCCCTGGCACAAAGTAACCTCTCAGACATCTCTGCTACTTCTGCTAGGAATGAGTAATATCATCATCATCCTCAGCAGCAGCAACACAGACCTGCGTAGGCCCCAGCCTAAGCAGACCCATGTGTTCCAGGGGCCCAGGAGGTGCATATGCTCCAACCCTGCATGTGGCCAAGGGTCCACCCACCCTCTCCCAGCCTGCCAGAGCCCCAGGCCCCAGCCTCCAGTCCTCACCATGCCCTCCATGCCGTGGGGCAGCAGCAGCACAATGCCATTGTGTCAAACCCACTTCGCTTGGCCAGTGCTGATGAACTGGTCAATGATGCCCTGGGCTGTGTTGTGAAAGTCACCAAACTGAGCCTCCCAAAGGACAAGGGCATTGGGGCTGGCCATGGCATAGCCCAGCTCAAAGCCTAAACAGAAGAAACTGAGAAAGAGCCTGCCACACACTGTCACCAAGTACCAGTGAATCTAGTCAAACCAGCCTTTCCTCATACACCCTCCCTACCCTACCCATCCTTCCCAATAGGCCAGGAGGAGCCTGGGGACTCCTTGGGGCCCAAAAGCCAGGATCTCCCTTCCTGGGAACTCACAACATGCCAGAGAAGCCACCCTCAGCCCTAACTGCATGTATGGCCAGTTTTAGCCTCATCTAGACCAGGAGCCAAGTTCAAAGATACCCTGGGGAGGCAGCAGGGGTCTTCTACCAAAAGGATCTCCCAAAATATGTGCAGGACTACTGAGAGGAAGGGGCAAGAACAGGTCTCTGGGGGGCCCTGCCTCTAGAAGATGGCAGGGAGGGAGGACACAGGCCAATTAAAGCTCAAGTCAAGGGAGACAGAATGAAGGGTACACAGTCTGGGGAGCCCTGCACCTAGGGAAGGGACCTTGACACAAAGCTGCTGGGTGCAGTGCATGGGGGATGAGACAATCATCAGAAAAGTAGCCCAGGCCAGTCCAGGCTCAGGGCCAGTTGGTGGCTGTGTCCACATCGGACTCTATTTGGTTTTCTGGGCCCACTGTGGCTGATGCCCAGGAACAGTGCTGTGGTATACAAAGAGCCCCCTCCCATGCAAGCAGGACCCTCCAACTTGTTTCTCTGAGGACCACACAGGACAGGGCTTCATCTCTCATGTGGCCTCAGGAAGGAAAAGCCCAAGCATAATCCCTTTGGGCTATCCCAGGACCTAGGTCCACCCCAAGGGCCTCTGACCCTTTTAGCTTCTCCTAGGCCCTGACCCTGCCTGGCCCCCTCTGAGTCCTAGGCCCAGTCCATGGTCAAAATGACAAAGACAGGACACCTTAGGATGCAAGCCCCTCTTTGGTTTCAAGGCATCCCAGGGCCCATCTGACCTGCCTGCAGAGTCTGACCCACCCAAGACTCCATGCTCCAAGAGGGAGCTGTTGCACACAGTGTACAGGGCCTGATCAGGCCAAAGGTGGCTCATGGGGACGCATGTTCTCCAGCCAACTTCCTGGTCGTGGAGAACATGATGCCGATGGCTGGAGAAAAACAAAGCAGAAAGGGATGTGGGCAGGTGAACTAGCACTTGTTTACCCACAGCAGGTGGGCTAGGCATCAGGAAGCAGGAGAGACCTCATAACTGCACCAGAAAACCATGACTGAGTTCCTCAGGATGGAGACTCAAGAAGGCCCTGGAAGGCCAGAGCGAACTGTTCCCTCCTCCAGGCAACCTCCCTCACAGGAGTACCCACACACCGCACAGACATGAGAATCTCGGTGTCTTACCTCACAAAGGTGGAGCCTGAGACCTTGAGAGGCCATACCCCTGAGGTACTGCCCACCCCTGCTCATCCTGCTACCACTTCCACCATCTTGCCTGTTCTGCCAGGTTCACAGGAGGAAGGAACTACACAATACGGGGAACCACCTGGCTGAACCCCACACTCAATGAGGACTAACATGCAGCTCACAGTGCAAGGGAGCAACCCTTGTGCCCCTAGCTGGAAAGGGGCCAGCAGTGATGAGCAACTGAGACCCAAGGAAAACAGCTTGTTGAATCCTGAATACCTCAGCAACATGACTCACTAACAGGGCAGTAACCAAATCAGGATGCAAAAACATCTAGAGCCCCAAAGAGGAAACATGATGGGGAGAACTTATAAGTGTAAAGTCCTTTACCCTGAACTCAAAAAAAAAAAAAAATCAATGAAAACAAGCAAATTGGGGAGGCTGGCTTGAAAGAACTTCACACTCACACACACACACACACACACACACACACACCCCACAGATGATCACAAGGCTTGATATCAAGCAGCTGCTTGAGCCAAGCAGTCAGTGCTGCATGCTTGCCCCATGGGGGTCAGAGAGGTGGCCCAGTGTCCCTCTGATGACTTGGCCCAAAGGCATAGGCTGAGGGGTGCTGACGGGGTTACCTGTGATCACCTCAGCCAGATAAGGGCCCTTCTTGGGCTCCTCAGGAAAGGTCTACGAAGAGGAGGAAGGGCTAGCTCCATGCCAGAGCTCCTGGGATGACTATGGGACACCACAAGCATAGCTGATCCCTCAGCTCCCCCATGGGCTCAATGGTGACAATGCAAATGTGCATGAGGCCTGGGACTCAGAGCCCCTCACCCTCACCTGAATGTGCCTCTCTCCACATCCTGCCCACTGAGCCGCACATGGATGCCCTCCTTGAGCAAGGAGCCAAAGGCTATGTACTCTGCCAGTGCCCAGTCTACTATCCGCTTCTTGGTCATGTCCACCTGGCCCCATAAGATTTGAGAAAGGCCTATGGGAGAGAAGGGCCAGCCTGAGGGACCCAAATTCTTGGCCACCCTACCAAGGACAGCCACGGGCCAAAGACCAGGGGGTCAGGTATATATGAACTCAGTGCACATCCCTCCCACTAAGCAGAATCTTGGCAAGGCACCCCTCTTCCAGCACCGCCACTCCAGCCTATACAATGGGCTGGTCTGAGCCCACAATCCCCACTGGCCTTACTCCTTGTGGGAAGGAGCAGTTACCACACACATGTAGTAAGTTGAGTACATTCCTCACAACCCTATGGAGTTGACTGTCCTAACCATCTAAATGAGAAAACTGAGCCTCAGTAGAAGGAAATCATTTACTCACAATCACATAGCTATTAAGATGCTTGAATTTGAGCTCAGGCATCTGGGCCATGCTGGGCTCCCATCAGCCCTACACCCACATGGACCCCATGATGTGCACACAGAACAGGTGCCTCAAGATATCTGGGCCCCCATGCACACTGTGAAATTGCCTCAGGATACCCATAGGCCAGTCAGAAGGCATGCAGGTGCCCCACTGCCACTGTGGGGGCCCTCCAGGGTGCCTAAGCAGAGGCCACCACCAAGATTTGCAGCCAGTGACCACCTACTAGCATAGGCTCACCCAGAAACAGCAGGGTCACCTCTGTCATCCATCCAGGCTGCTGGCAAGCCAAGCATTCCTGCCCCCAGATTCCAGGCCCAGCACCCTTCCATGACAAGCCCTTGCTTCCTTGATTTCCTTCTGCCTGAGCAGGGAGGCAACGTAAGCCTGGTCCTCAGAGCCCAACTCACAGGGAGGAATCCACACCAACCTACTCTGACAGGAGCTACTATCAAGGGCAACTCACAGGGCACAAACAAGGCTCCAAGAGTCCAGCCAACCCATCAATACCCAATTGGGGATGCAGGCCAGGCCTCCCTGACCCCTGATGCCACCTCTCTTGGGGCATAATGACAGGTCTGGGGCAAGTGGCCCATGCTGGAGCCTGCATGGCAACCTCACCCAAGTGGATTTTAAAGTCCTCCAGGGGCACAGAGCTTGCCACGTTGCCAATGTGGGTAAGCACATCCTCAGGAATCCCCGTAGTTGGGCATGTCATGCTCTTAGGCTCCCCTTCCACATTGAAGAATTTTAAGAAGGCAGAAACTGTGCATTTTTGGGTGGTGGTGGGGTCTCAAATGTCCTGTCAGCCTGCCTCCACAGCCCTCCTCTCCCTTGACCCCATCTGGCACTTGAAGTCAAATGAGCCTATCCTCAGGACCATGAGAGCTGACAGTCACAGCTCCAGCTCCTACACCTACTTAACGTCCTACTTTGGGACCTTGTGAGAGCCACTCCCTGAGCCAGGGTCACAGCCATCTAGCTTTACCTCTAGGAGAACCTTTGAGCAACCCCCTTCTCCCAGGGAAGCCCTCTGAGCATCCCTCCCCACCCCCAGCTCTCTCCATTTTGGTGTCCACTGGCCCCGGATCAGCCCTTTCTTTCCAGACATCAGCTCGTCACAAGTATTTTGAGGGTGATGCCAGACCCAACTTTCAGGAATCAGCCTCACATAGCCTCAGGGGTCTCAGGGACAGAACCGAAGCTGCTGGCAGAGCTGCTCCAGTCCTGGGCCCAGTGCTCCCAAGGCCCAGGGAAATCACTTTCAGCCACACAACTCTCACTCACCGGGTCAGGGGGAGTCCAGCCAGTGCTTATATGCAGGATCTTTTTATCTTTGGACCTGCCATATGCCTCTTCACAGATCCAGTAATATTTGGCAATTTCTTCCTGATATAAGGGTGAAGGCATGGATGGAGGCAACAAAACTCTCAGCAGCCAGAGGCTGGGTCAACCTGGACTCATAAGTCTGGTCCCCCTCACCACATTGTCTGCTGGCCTGCAGGGATCTTGTGGCCAGAGGCCAAAGTCTCAGAGTACAGGGAGATCCCATTCAGCAAGGGACTTGGAAACTCAGGAAAGACTGACAGTCCTTGCTCTCAGAGCTCTATCAAGGAAGGAGAACCTACGTATCCACATATAACTAAGGGGACAAACCTGGTCTCAGGGCCAGCTCCTATAGGAAGCCTTCCCAAACTCCTGCCTGAGGCTAGGCCTCCCCATTGCAGCATTGCTGCAGCCCATCAAGCTATGTATGTCTTTGTTCTAGTAGTCAATTATCTGTCCCCCTTGATAGCTGAAGGCTATTGATAATTGAAGGACCATAGTGACTACTTCTTTAAATCACCAGTTCCCAGCATTGCGCTGGCAACATCGGCAACTACCCCAGGGTCATGGCTCTGTGGAAGCTTATCCCAGGTGTTCATGAGGCCCACCCACCCTCACCACACACACACCTCTAACTCCTGCAGGGTGACTGTGCCCTCAGCAATGAGCTTGTCTGCATACTTCTTCAGCACGGGCACCTGTCTATGGATCTGCTTGTACATGAGCGGCTGTGTGAACATGGGTTCATCCTTCTCATTGAGGCCACACCAGCGATAACAGACCTTCAGGGACATCAGGGGAAGGGGCTCAGTCCCTGTCCCCAGGCAATACAGGCATAGTCACTGCACAACTGGACACATCTGGCAGGGCATACCCTTCGAAGAATCTGAAAGCCCTTCCCACTGCCTCTCACTGAATGTCCCACCCTCAAGCCTTTGCACATTTTGTTCTTGGTAGCACTAACCCTTCTGTCTCCCAGAACTCCCAGTCCCAACTGTCACAGGTGCTACAGACCGGGGGCACTCAGCACAGCCAGGACAGGCTGCATACCCCCTGCCCTGGCCTCAGCCCCTGAGACCCACCAGGTCCACAACAACATCTTTATTGAAGGTGTTCCTCCACTAGGCCACCACACTGCACATGTATATCACAGCCTCAGGGTCATCTGCATTTATGTGGAAGATGGGTGCATTGACCACATGGGCCACATCAGGGGGGTATGGTGAGGAGCGGGTCATTTGGAGGTTTGTGGTGAAGCCAATCTGCAGAGCAGGAGGAACTGGCAGTGCCTAGTTATTTAGAGCTAGACTATGGGTCAAGGAGCGGGGGAAGTCTTTGCCTCAAGGTCCATCAGATGGCCCAGGAGGTACGTGGGACATGAAGGGATAATGGGTGAGTGGCTCCAAAATCAGACTTAGCAGCAGGTCCCATGGGGATGGCAGCAATACCTGGGCAAGTGTACCTGCTCTTTTTTTTGCAATCACATTACACAGTAGTAGGGAGGAACGAAGGCCTGGGTAAACCCCAGTCTCACCAGTTACTAACTGTAAAATCTTGGCCAAGGCACTTAAATTCCCAAAGCCTCAGTTTTCTCACTATTGAAAGATTTCATTAAATTCCTATTTCACAGGGTTATTCTGTGAAGATTTGAAGACTTAATGCAAATGAGGCAGTTAACCCAGGGCTCCATAGGCTCAGAACTTTTATTAACCACAGGTGCCTGAAATGCAAAGGCCTGTGAAAGCTGTGTTCTAAGACTGGCAAATTTACACGAAGCTAAAGGCAGCATCTAGCCACATGTCCAGCCACTGTGCTAGTTACACCTGTACTCATTTGTCCTTACACTTGTCATCATGATGACTGATAGATAGATGTATATATCTCGCAATTTCACAGACCAGGAAACTGAGGCGGGGGAGAGTAGGCATGCTGCCTGAGGTCACACACAGGGACATGGCAGAGCAGTGGGATTAGAACCAGGATGGTCTCACTCTTCCCCTCAAAGTGCTGCCTGGATTTAGGGATGGGCAACACCAATGAGGCCTAGTATACAGCCAGGTCCCCTCACCTGGTTGTTGACAACAACATGCACAGTGCCATTGGTGGTGTAAGAGGGTAGGTCACTCAGGTGGAAGGTCTCATAGACCACACCCTGACCAGTGAAGGCAGCATCCCCATGAACCAGGATGGATATGACCTGCAGAGCAGAGTGTGAGACAGGAGGAGTCCCCCTGCCCCAGCCTATGTACCCCAGCCCTACCCCCTATACTGCAGAGACCTAGGGCCCACCCCTCAGAGCCCATCCCTCAGGGCCAGGTGAGCCTACCTTCTTGCCCTAGACATCCCCACGGTTGAACTGCTCTGCCTTAGTTCTCCCCTGCACCACACGGTCCATAGCTTCCAGGTAGGAGGGGTTGGCGACAAGTGACAGAGTAATGTTTCTGTTTGTGACCTGATTGATCCTTTCATGGTACATGCCAAGGTGATATTTGACATCTCCAGAGCCCTGGGGTTGAGGTGGACCATGATGAAAGTGGCCCTCCCACCTCAGACAGGGAGACAGATGGCCAGAGAGATGGAAGCGCACAATGTGAATGAAACAGCCCCTGGATTTTGCTCCCAGGAAAGGCTTGTGCTGTCCCTGATGCACACCCTCTTCCAGCCACCTCCCACCCTTGCACAGTGCCTCTCCTTGCCCTCCAGGTTGGCCTGAGAAAGGCTGAGGCCAGACAAGCCACAACCTCATCAGGGCCTCTCTGCATTTCAACTACCATCCTCTTTTCATAAATGACTGAAGAGTGGAAAGGGGGTAAAGCATCAGTCACAAGTGGCCAGGCAGCCAGCAGCAGTGAAAGCAGAGAAATGAAGGATGGCTCCTAAGTGGTATGGAAACCACTGGCCAGCCTCTGGGCAAGCACTAGAGCTGAGCCCCTCCTAACTCCTTAAAGCATGTACCAGATGAAGCCACAGTACCAGAGGGAAACATGACATATTTTGTAATCCTGGAGTAGGGAAAGCCTTTCTAAACAATGTGAAAACCTCAGAAGCCATAAAGGATTAGACAGCTAAAATCAAATAAATTTGTCATGGGGGAAGCAAATCCATGCACAGTGTTAGGGGGAAAATCAAGCTGAAAAATTATTTAGAAGACAAATGCAGGCAAACGGCTAACTCTCTCAATATATAAAGCACTTTTATGAATCAGTAAGATACAGCCCAAAACCCCATAGAAAAATGTGCAAAAACCATAAAGAGGAATTTACAGAAAAAGAAATATGCATGGCTTAAAAACATAAGATAAAAATAATTTGTAGCAAAGAAACATGTTAAAATGGAATTATCGGTGCCCCAATCATATTGGCAAAAATAATTGGGGCACATATTGGAATGATTCAACAGATTAAGGGAGGGCTGGGGCACTCCCACACACAATGGTGGACTCACTAATATCTGCAAGTCCTCTTAGCTCCAGCCCCAGCAGCTCTCATACACTACCTAACAATATGATTACACACATGTGCAAAGACAATCATTCCAGCAACCTAATGCCCATGTAGAGGAGATGGCATAAGCCAATGGGACACCAGAAGCTCAGGGAGTTCCCTGTGCTGCTATGAAAGTATCCACTTGTTAAGTGAAAACAACAAGGTATGGGAGCTACTTCCCTGGTCTTTTACAAATGAGGCCATACTGGGCAAATATGTGTGTTTGTATGTGCATGGGACATTTATGTAAGTACATACCTTAACGCAACAAACACTGGCAATAGTGGAGCCTCTGGGAGCTGGAAAGGGGGCTCACCAGGGAGACATATTCTCATTGTATAAGCAAAAAAAAAAAAAAAAAAAGCTCATATTTTTTAGTTAAAAAAAAACTAGTAAATACTTTCTTAAAATATTCCTTGACCAGGATTTACCCACATCATCTCGGATTCCTCACAACCATCCTGAGGCAGGCGCTGCTATCCCCACTGCACAGAAGAACAAGCTGAGGCTCAGAGAGATGACGGTGCCTGAGCTAACCGGACAGGACAGTGACAAGATTCTGGGCTGGGAGGAAGCAGATGTGAGTTCCAGTCCTGCCCTGGCTTAATGTGCTAGGACATTCGAACAGTCATATAATGTGATTCACTTTAACAAACCAAGCACCTGTGCTGGGTGCTCGAGCTTCGGGCATGAGATCCCTGCCCTTATTCTGCTATCAGCCTGGAGTGGAAAACAATACACACATACACATGCACATGCATGCACAGGCTAGATAAGGCTAGAATAGAGATAGTGTGAGGGCAAAGGGGGTGCAGTGGAGGGAGTGACAGACTCGTTGCCTGGAGGACCATCAGAGCCACTCAAAGAGGAGGCAGGCAGCACTGTACAAGAGGCAGAAAGCAGAGGAGAGAGGAGGGCTATTGGGACTGAGACCCAGCATGGCAAAGGCATGGGCTGTGAGGCATGCACAACATGTATGCATGTCAGGAATGGGGAATGAGCAGAAAAATGTTTCCTCCACTCATCAATGGGCACAGGTAACTGCCCTGATCTCCCAAGGCTGTCCTGGGCAAAAAAAAAAAAAAAAAAAAAAAAAAGACTAAGGCCATCTGAACTGGTGTATAGGATTTTAGGTAGAAAGGCATAGCCCAAGCCAAAGTGAATGCCTCAGGACTTCCTGCACCTCTCTGGGCCCATTTCCATAGCTGGAAATAGGGAAGCTAGCTCAGCTTATCCAAGGGCTCTTCTAGCTATCAGACATCAGAGAACTTGCTCCAAAAACTGTTTAGCGGCCTCATACTAATATCCCCAGCCTCTTTCCCACTCTTCCATGTGTCTGTCCCTCTCAAGGTCTGTGCAAGCCTGAAAACTCCTGGCCCAGTTCCTCCCCAGTCCACCCTCCAAATACCCAACTCTTCAGGGGCTCTGAAACCTAGGCTTGGCACTCACCGCATCCGCTGCCTCCAGCTTGGGGTCAAACTGGCAGAAGATCTGCTCCAGGTCCTTGCAGATGACATTAGCCAGCACATTTAGCCTGCCCCCCTGGAGCCAGAGGGGCCTGGGCTCTCACCTGACACAGCGGCCGCCTTCCCTGACAGGGCCCAGCACCACTGTGCTCCCTGCCCACCTCAGACCCATCAGAATCATCACAGAGTATGGGGACCCCATCCCTCAAATGGAGCCCGAGGGAGGCCCAGCCCACTCAACCTGACTCAATCTACAAGGTATGCGAGTGATCCTGGCTGGCCAGTTCCCTCAGACACCCCTCCCTATACACCTCTGACTCAGAAGCCCTCATGAGTAGGGAACCACTAACCTCACGGTGGAGTACCCACCCTCCCCACCCAGTACTTTGGCCCAAATCTGCTATTGCATCACTATGGTTCACACATGACCCCTAGCCTAGCCCAGCAGTGTCTTGGAGCAGTAGAGGGAGAAGGAACTAGACCGACCCTAAAATCAGGAGTTACCAGAGGAGCAGAGGTCTGAGGGGTAGGAGCACAGGAAAGGAGCCAGGGATCAGGGATTTTCCAGTCCCACCTGAACTTCCCATTGGGGTGGGCACCAGCCAATGGAGGCACAGTGCATGACTTAGAACTCATCTCCCAAAGCTCCCCAACAGATGCTAGCCCCAAACACATACATAGTTCAGTCCAACTTCCAGCCTCACATGGCCCTGTGAAAGAAGGTGGGCTTCTCTCCTGTTCTGTGGCAACACGGGAGCCATGGGGCCACGGGCAAAGCCCTTCAACCTCAAAGGCCCCTTTGCGACTATGGAGGCCTGGACCAGAACAACCTCAGCTCCTAGAGCCCTTCTCAAGCCAAGAGCCTGGCCAGCACCACCATAGAGTGCCAGGGCTGACCCTGACTACCCAGTACCACTTCCACAGGTCCACTGAAGCCACAGGGCCCATGCCACTCCAGACCATGGGGCCAGCTCTGCCTGACCCTCTGACCAGACACTGAGAATTCCAGGTCCCTCAGAGCAGGAAGCCTGTAATGGGCAAACTCTCAGCTCCTGGCAGAACAGCTCACAGGATGGAGATCCTCTCACCCTGCATCTGGACACCTAAACACCCCTCATGCTGATGTGGTCTGGGGCTGGCCCAACCATGAGCAACTGGAAATGGTCACAGGAAACACAGGGGCTTTATACCTAGACCGTTCAACATGTTCTCTTACAGCCCATTCAGCATGAACCCTGGCCACCTTTACTTATCCCCAGCCTGTATTCCTCATTAGAGCACAGGCACCAGCTCAGAAGTAATTTCCCAGTTGCCAAGTCAGGCTTCCAAGTCTTTTTTCAAGGTCACAGGGAAATATGTAGTCAACTTGCAGCAGGGGAAGAGACCTCCAGAGAAAATCCTCCAGGGTATGCCAGTCAGGGGCCACCTGCCCAGGCTTTGCCTGCACTTCCCTAGGACAGACCCTTCTATATCTCCTTGTTCACAGGAACCTCAAGAAGTACAATACAACCCTTTTCTGAAATATTTACCCTCCTGGGGACAGTGGTAACAGGGTAAGAGAGAAACCGAATCTGAGAGAGCCTGGTTAGTTCCTGGCTTTGTGGCTTTAGCCAAGTGCTTGGCTCTTTCAGTGATAAGCAGGGACTCTAAGAACTTTCTAGGTCATACTGTTCTCATGTCCCACTAAAACCCCTGCTCTGACTTTCATCCCCTCCCTTCCACCTCAGTCTACTGGGCCTGGAGGAGAATGAATAAGGCTGTGGAAGGGAAGGAGGGGCCCACCTGTATGGCATCCCCAAGATGACATTCTCAATCCCCATCTCACTCGATTTGTCAATGATGGTCTTGAGGGCAGGAATCATGACCTCACAGCCCTCCAGGCCAAACCGCTTCTCTGAGGACCACTTCTTGGCCAGGAAGTCTTCAAACCTGTTTGAGGAGAGGAGGGAAAAGATGGAGAGGCTGAGGCTCATGAGGTTATTCGTGATGGTTTGGAGCAGGGTACTCAGAACAAAGGAAGTTGCAAAAGTTGCAAAATCACCTCCCTCCACATAGTCCAGGACCTGCCACAGACACCACAATGTCCCTACCAACAAGGAACATAAGTCTGAGGGAATCTATGATCCTCCCAGCTTAACCAAAAACCTCTGCCTATACCCATTCTCAGCTACCATCCTCTCTCCCTCTTCCAGTCAAACTGCTCCAATGAGCCACCTACCCTGCTCCCATCCCACTGCCTCCTGCACGCACATGCACTGCAGCCTGCCTCTCTCACCACAACCCAAAGACCTCCTCTCGGCTCAAGTCAAATTCCAGCCCAAACTCACTGCTCAGGGATCCACTCTGTATCCAGCAGCTGAGCCAGGTGCTCCTCCAGGGCCCTGCAGCCCTGGGCAGACCCAGTTTCAGAGAAGTCAGTAGGCAGAGCCAGGTGGTGCCCCACCAGGGGGTCCCTGCTGTACTCACTGCACACAGAGACATCTTTCTGCCCAAACATTACCAAAGCCACTTTCTACAACTTTGGCCCTTCTCAGTGTGCCTCTGCTGCCATATTCTCCTGGAGCCCCATTCCTGTGCACATGCCCAGCTCAGCTTGAACATCTGGCTCCAGTGATCCTCCTGAGGGCCTCTTCCAAGCCAGGGGGTGAGGCACATCCAGTCCTGCCTTCCCTTGCAAGGCTTCCTCTTAGTTTCTTAGCCAGGGCCTGGGACACCTTATACAGCTGGGAGCAGGCCCTCCAGCCACTTGGACCATCTGGGATAGTGCTGAGGGCTTGACCTCATGGAGCGCACCAGTTGGGCCAGCAGGGTCCATTTCTCCTCACTGGAGAACTGCATCACGCCAGGGGTCTCAAATTTCTGCCAAATCCACTGGCACTGTTCCACATCGTTGATGAACATGAACTCCAGGCCAATGTGCTGGCAGTATGTGCTCTGGGAGAACAGGGGTATACTCCACAAGAGCCAGGAAGAGGGACAAATGACCAGGTATCTGAAACAGATAAGGCAGCACCCACCCTCCCTCCAGCAGGCTCCAGAGAGCTCCATCAGGTGTGCCCAACACACATGCCTTTGCTCACCTCCAGGCACCGAATAATCTCCCACAGAGAGAGGCTGTGTTCAGAGCCTCCAATGAAGGTGGTTGTGGGCAACTGGAACTCCTTATCCAGGTCAACCTCCCGCAGGTCATAGAAGGGTGAGGAGGCACACATGGCAAAGCCCTGGAGGCAGAGAGGATGAAAGAGGGATCAGGCCCAGGTGGAGCCCAGCAGTATCCCCAGGCCTCCCCCCATTACACCCAGCACTCTCCCACCAGATCCAGCCTAAGCTAAGGGAATCTCTGTCTGCAGAAAACACGGAGTGAGAGTCAGAGCCCAGCTTGCTGCCATGAGGGTGAACCTGGACAAGTCTCAAGCTTGCTGAGCATGGTGCATCAGCTAGGGAATACAGGGAGACATCCCTCGCAGGGACACTGTGCAGTAGATGGACAAGGGTCAGAAAAAAAGCCTCCTGGGCTGCTTGCTAGACCCCAGTACCCAGAGGCACTGTGGTCCCAGAGTCCCTCACTGGGAACAGGCACCAGCTGGCTCTGGTGTCACCAGGGCAAGAGTACCAACTCTCACCCAATTTATCGATGGTTATGATGAAGTCTGAGGGCACAAAGGAATCCACGTCTGCATCCAGAATTCCCAGAGGGTCCAGCTGGGCCACATGGTGGCCCTGGATCTGGAAGAAGAAGAGGTCAGGGCAGAGATAGGGTCAGGTCAGCTGGACAGATCCTCGCCAAGAGCAAGGTTCTGGGCCCCAGCCACTCACTTCCCACTTCAGAATTTCAAATTTCCCCATGTCTCCAGCATACAACCACTGCACAGGTGCTATAAGGCTCCACCCCAGCCACTGAGATGAAAGGAGTTCAGTGCTGTTTAAAAGTACAACAAGAACAAACTGACAGTAATGAGAGGGGAGGTGAGAGGGAATAATGGAGGGAAAGGGGAAGGGTTTTTAGGGACATGTATAAAGAACACATGGACAAATCCAAGGTGGGTAGGATCAGGGGTGGGAGGTAGGGATGGTTGGGATTGGGGGGAGTAAAGGGGGGAAAATGGAGAAAACTGTACTTGAACAACAATAAAAAAACTACAACATCCAGCTTTTAAAAACAAGAAAGGATGCATACACAAAAGTGGTCACTTCAGTAATATTAGGAGTTGCAAAATCCTAGAATCTTCCCAAATGTCCATCAACAGGAGACTGTGACATGGATATGGGAAAGCCACACAGGGGAGTACTAGAGAGCTGCTAAAAGGACTGAAGAAAATCCCTATCAGCTGCTATGAGGGGATCTCCACAAACTAGGCATAGAAAAGTGTGTGTAGTAAACTATCATTTTCTATGAGAGAGAAGCTACAGTAAACATATGCGTTTGCATATATTTATATTATACAAATAAATTTCTGCACCAGAAGAATAAATTGTAAAATGAGAAAACTATAAAATATAAAAATTATTATCTATGGAGAAATGATGAAACAGGGTAGAGTAGCAAGGCTAGAAGCTAGACCTTTAAGGATACCTTGCTTTGAAGAGGTTTGATTTTGGAAACTTGTGAATATTTTATATCACTATAAAACAAAACAAAGTTTTAAAATTGAAAGTAAAACAAAATAAATGAATTAATGCATCCATTTTGAGGTATAACTCATAGGAAAGAACTATTCCCATTGACTAATAGAATATCCCCTAAAGACAAGGAGAACTGCAGGGGAAGGTTCATAAATTCATTTCTACTACCAATCAGTAGTCTGGCGTTAGAATTATATTCTAACACTGTTGTGTGTGGGTTGTAAGAAAATAAAGTAAGTCACTGCATTGCTGTCTTGAAGAGACTCTATTTTTGACATCTTTCAAAAGAAATGGTGACATAAGATTGATGAGATCAAGGCTAAACCCTAAGTCCCACACTTAACACATACAGAAGCATACTATAAAACCCGGAAAGTAGGTTATCTTTTTTAAAAAGAAAAAACAACATACTTCCTGGCTGTAACCATTGACAGTGCCCAGAAGTCATGGCCAAAGGCATAGCAGAGAGCGCCCCCACCCTTGCTGGGGAGGCAGGTCCCGGGGCTGAGCAGCTCCAAGCCCCTTGTCATAATGGACAGCAAAGGGACACTCAAACATAGCCAGGGCTGACAGTAGGAGACATTTTGAGCTATGATAAGGGTAACATCTATAACAGATTGAAACTCATGAAATATGTTTAATTCATGCATTCATATCATACTAAAAAAATACAACATATCTTCATTGGCCATCTTTGAAGGATGCTAGGGAACCTTCTCATAATTTTGAAAATTTATCAATAGAAAGAAAAATCAGGCATTAATCCTGTCTTTCTATAGAAATTGTACCTCAAGGAGTAAATGGAGTTGACAAAGGGCAGTTTCTCTTGATAGTTCAGGTAATAAACAAAGAAAGATTGAATTAGAATATCATTTTTACCACCCTTAACAAATTAATGTATTCAGGAAGTAATTATCATAGCTGCTAACTGATAAAAGTACCATCACCATCAGGAAGCTGATTTTGAAACAAAAAAATCAAATCTACATTTGATAAAGCTTCTTGATCTAACTACCAATTTATAGAAGTTATATGGGACAAAGGGACAGATGAAGTAACAGCATAGGGATGCAATCAGCAAAATCCAGACTCGGGAAAATTCTATAGGACAAACAGCTTGGTTTCTTCAAAAAACAAAAAACAAAAAAGGAAAAGAAAAAAGGCAGGGTACACAAACAGGCAAACATGAATAACTGAATATTAGTGACATTAAGAATTATTGTTATTTATTTTTAGGTGTGATAATGCTGTAATGGTATATTTTTTAAAAAGCCTTTATCTCTAGAAATATATGCTGAAATGTTCAATTAATGGAATGTGGTATCTAGGATTTGCTTCAAAATAATCAGTGCCCACTGGGTGGAGCTTGAGGTGGGTAATAGGTGAATCAAGACTGGCCCTATATCCCTGGACTGGTAGCTCAGTTGGTTAGAGCATTGAGTCTGATCTGCCAAGGTTGTGGGTTTGACTCCTGGTCAGGGCACATACAAGAAGCAACCAATGAATGCATAAACAAGTGGAACAACAAATCAATGTTTCTCTCTCTGTCTCTCTCTCCCTCCCTCCCTCTCTTACTCTGAAAACCAATACAAAAAAAATTTTTAACTGGCTCTGTGTTGTGTGAGGTTCACTGCACAATTCTTCTGCTTTTTATGTTTGAAAATGCCTATAATAATAATGTGGTTTTTTTTTTTCAGTACTGTGTATAGATAAGTCAAGTCAGAATTCTGCCTCCTAGTTGCCTAGGGGGTTGGGGGTACTGACCATCAGGCATAACCTCGGGCAGACACAGAGGAACTTGATGAATCTAGAGACTACTCTGGTTTATGTAGAGCTCAGTCTTGGCTAAAGAACAAAGGCCAGCTGAAGAGCTGGAAACTACTTAGAAGATAAGGTTCTTAGGAACACTCTGAATATTGTTTTCTGTATAATATAGTTTTATGTTCCTTGCCCTTTGTTTTCTAAATCAATGGTTAAGGCCATTTTCTGCTTTTTTTCATTCAGCCAAGAAAAACATAATTACAAATACTGCTGTTTGCTCCCAGGTAGCCCACAATCCACGTGTCCTCAGGACAGTGAGGGAACCTGTTCTGCTTACCTTTTCCCTTTTGTAAACAGGGAGTGCAGCCACCATCCCACACAGAGGGCTCCATTCAGAGGCAAGGCACTACTCCCATTCACTAAGGCCTCCCCACACCCCAGCAGCAGCTTGATGCTCCCTCCCATGGAGTATCTGCCAAGGGCCCCAGGATGTCTTTGTGCTTCCTTCTGCCTGTCAATAAGACAACTTCCTTATCAAATACCTTCTGCCACTGATTCCCAGAGAAATCCCAAACAATAACACTTGTTTTGGAGGGAACGTCCAGGGCTGCCCTCCAATTAGTACTGCTTGGTCAAGACCAAGACTATGGAACATCATCAGGACTCTTCAGCAGGGCCAGAGCCCAACCTGGGGACCCACTGGTGAGAGCCTAAGTCTCCAGAACAGAGTAGCCAGTAGTGGGAAGGCTATTTCCTGAACTATTCATTCATTCCATGAACACTAGCATCTGCTTTATACCACTCCCTGTCCTCTTGCATGCTCAGTCAAGAGAAGAAAACAGACATTAACAAGGGCCAATCTACTCAACTTTTAATCAAAATTTACTGATATTGATTTTCTACTAAGTCCTCATCTAGGTACTTGGAGCATAGTGGTGTTTGAGGCAGATAACATTCTTTCAGAAAGACCACAAACAAATCAGTATGCACAAAAAAGGCCAGGGGGTGCTAAGTGACAGGGTAATGTGACAGAGTACCAGGAGGAGAGCCACCTGACAGAGAGAGGACTTAGAGAAGGGTTCTCTGAAGAGACAACTTTGGAGTTGAGCAAGCTTCTTTCCTGTCAGCACCCTGCCACACCTCCCAGTGTGTACCTACCAGCCACTTACCTGGTATGCCCAGATCAGGGACTGCACAGCCAGGTGGTCCTCCACCAACTTGCTGGTCTTGGTCCAGCTTGAAACTGATGGCCTTCTCTCAAGGACAACAGAGCAGGGCTGTGGCTGAGGTGGACCACAAGATGCTTCCTCACTGGCTTTCTGGAAGAAGCTGTCCCAGGACTGGGCAGGGGTACAAGCAAAAAAACAGCCAGGTCTGAGCCTGGGAGGAGTTGAGGGTGGCACTGGTTTTGGCTCTGAGGAATGTTGGGTGTTCCTTCACCACCATAGCTCTCAGAGCCTTCCCAGGACCATGCTAAGAAGGTCCCTCAAAACCGGTCCCCACCAGGAGCCAAGATTTCTCCAGGACCGAGGAAGGTGGTGGGGAGGGTGGCTATAACTTGTGACCCAGGGACTTCAGGTGTGAAAGGGGATCCTACCCCTAGAGGAAATATGCTCTCACACATAGTGTGTGGGAGGAGGTCTTTGTAGAGAGTAACTGGGTAGGCAGGCCCTCAACATTTTCAATGCATCTTTCTTTTGAACTAGCAATTCCACTGTTCGTAATTTATTCTATAGATGTAGTTGTACAGATGTGCCTAGATGTATGTACATGGATGATCCTTCCCTACAGGACTACTTACAAAAATGACAACCTAAAAGCAATCTAAGTGGTGATCAATAGGAAACTGGTTAAATCAAAAAAATAAGGTACATTTATTATTGTGGATGTGGCTTATCACCATGATGTGCTGTAAACACAAAAGAGGCTGTATGGTTCGCTACCGCTTGTGTAGAAGCAAAAAGCAGATGTGCATGTGGACAAGCACGTCCATGTTCTAGCACAACAAATTCTTAACCTTTTTCATCTCTTGGCACACATAAAGTAATTACTAAAATTCTATGCACACCAAAAAATAAGTATAATTTTGACTCATTCACATCAGATGGCTATTGTTGTGTTGGCTGTTGTCATTTTTTATTTGACAACCTATGGGAAAAGAGGTCAGTACCCTGACTAAATAGTCAGGTATTGCATGTTTTAAAAATTCTTGTGACACCCAGTTGAAAAATCACTGTTTTGGCAGAACACATAAAAAGGCTTTCCAAATCTCACACAGTACTGGTGGGAGAACAAGGTAGTACATGCCCTGTGGAAAGCAATTTGGTAAAACCCATCAATATCATGTATACAGATAACCTTTGACCCAACAATTCCACTTTGGGATATTTCTTCTACAGATAGTTGCACACATGCAAGATGAGGAATATATGAGATTATGCACTGTGGTACTGATCATGACAACCAGAAGACGGAAATGAGCCAGATGTCTGTCCATAAGGATGTGTGTGGCACATCCACACAATGGAATATTACAAAGCTAGAAAAAAGAACAACGAGCCTCTTAATGTACTGACCTGGAAAGAGCTTAGAGATGTACATTAAGTGAAAAAAGCCTGGAGCAAAACAGTGTATGTTACATGTTACTTTGTATAAAGAGGAAATCTAAAATTATGTATGCAGTAGGTGTACCTGAAGAAATTTTCTGAAAGGACACAGAAACAGCTGAAAATAAATTAGAATAAATTGAGACACAGTGGTGGGAGTTGAGCAGATAGATGGATTGAGAGGGACCCTTTTTACTGTCTAACCTCATACTTCTTGTTTTTGGATCATGTGAGTGTGAGTAAAGAGGAGGGAGAGCAGCTTCACTTTTTACTTTCACCTTGTCATCTGATTTTTATTTTTTACCATCAGCAGGTATTTATTTTGTCAGCTCAATATATACCTAAACACGTATGCACCTAACTACATAACAAGGTGCCACATGGAGAAAGCACAGCGTGAAAAAGGGCAGGGGCTGGTCTTAGACCAGGTGTGGCTAAGCACAGCATTGTCAATACTTCTCAGGCCAGCCCATTGCCCACTAGCTGGTTCAGTAACAGGAAAGCAACTGACTTTCCTGATCCAACATGAGAACAAGGCTCTTTTACACACAGGGATGATGGATTGAAAGACAAAGAAACCAGCCCAAGATCACACAACTGACAAATTGCTTCTCCCTTCTCCTGCCCCAGGAGCTTCCCTCCCACACAGCGAGCAGGATGGGGGTGCCAACCTTATGGACACTCTGGGGATTTTCCAACCAGGTGAAGTACATCTCCTCCATGTAATTGGAGCTGCCTCCAGCTCTGCTGCTTGGAAAGGTGGCCCAGGACCCAGACAACCTGTTGCACCAGCTGAACATCTGGATGTCATGTGGGGTCACAAGCCTTGAGACCTGTACCCCCAACTGGGATGGCAGCAACCTCAGCTGATTCATTCTGTACAGAGGGAGAAGCATAAACCAAAGGACCAGGATGAAAGGAGGCTCTGTCAGCTACTCCTTCACTCATCTGTTATTTGTCAGTCCTACCAGGCAGGTGGCAGAGAAGGAGACAGTCCACCAGCCCTCCTGGGTTCACTGCCTAGTGGGAGATCCCAGCAAAATAAACTCCACCAACAGCTTTTAGCTTCCCTGAGCTCCAGTCCAGCTGTGCCCTACCCATGTCAGCCTGTGCTCCTGCCCTGCTGTTCCCCCAGAGCCTGGTGCAAAGACAAGTATGACCCAGGCCCTGGAAGCACCCAGCCCAGGTCCTGGAGACTGTCAGAGGGTTACAGGGCACATGCATGCAGAAACCCCAATAAGGAGTAGGCCACTTAGCTAGCCAGTCTGGAATTTGAGCTGGGGATTCCTCCAGGGGCTGGGTGTGCCATGCCTGGTTAGTAAAAAGCCAGAAGGGGTCTGGCTGAGCTGCACTATGTCAAAAGGCTCATGGTACGCCTAGGTCATTATGACCAACAGTGACCAGCGACTTCTTTTAACTACAGTTCTGACCCACAACACCTTCCCAGGCCAGAAGACCAATGACATGGGCCTGAACTGCCACACTTCACAGCAAGGAGGACTCATACTCAGAGAAGGGAAGGGCACTAGGGACCAGTACAGACTAGAAGGCAGGCCCCATGCCCATCTCTTGGCTGGAACCACTCTGGCTTCCATACCCTTCCCAGAGCTTACTCTCAGCACCAACACCTCTCAAAACAGCTAACAGCTCAGGGGGTATAGACAGGCTGAAAGCCCACCCAGGTTGGAAGAAACAAGAACCTGGAGCTCATCTCACCCCCAGTATGTCAACTGCCCTTTTCCAGGGAAAATCCCTGAGTAACACTGAGGAGCTTCTTCCACCCTCCAGAGAACAGGAGTTCTAAGCACCTCCACCATCCTGAAGAGCCCCCAGGGATCCCTATCAAGGCAAACTGAGGGTTGACAGGGCCCACTGAGGCTTCTGTTGCCCAGACCTTGCCACCTCATCCTACACAGGACCTCTGTTCCCCCACCTCCACAACTGTGAGCACAGCCCCTCCTCTGCCCCAGCCCAGCACTGCCTGGACATAGAACAGCTCCCCCTGAATACTTGCTAATGCTCTTCTGCCCAAAGAATCCCAGCCTGTGAGTGAGGTCCAGCACCACAGCCACTCCACCAGAGGCAATGCCAGAAGGAGGGGCCTGGTTCCCTTTGTATAACTCAGTCCCAGAAAATGTGCCTTCTAGGGTGTAACTGGCTCCGAGGTCCTGCCTGGGCCTGGCCCTGAGCCACGAGGTCTTCAGACTGGTGTACTCAACCAACAGAACCCCTCTCCTACTGCATCAACTCAATCAAGTCACCAAACCATCTGGCAGGGTCCTTGTACAAGGGGTCAGGCCCCAAGGCAGAACAGGGCACAGTCCTCCCATGCTGTCCTCCATCTCTCCCTCCAAACTCACATGAGCCAAAGAGAAGGGGAGATGATCTCAAGCAAAGGAAAGTGGGCTCCTTGGGCAACCAGCAGCAAGTCTAAACAAGAAAATTAAAAAGCAAAACTACATTCCAGTGCAGAAAGAAAGGAGGTGGGGTCAGCTGGAACCTGAGCCCCAAGTGCCCCAAACTTCCTCCTCACATGCTGGCCCTTGAAGCTTCCAACCACATGGCCAGCCCCACCGGCCAGTGATGTCAGGCCCTACAGCAAAAGCCACTAGGGGCTGGCTCTCCCTGGAGCAGCACCTCTCCAAGTGCTCAGTGGGGGCTCAAGACATGGGGTCCCAACCCCTGCTCTACTTCTGACTACCCCTGAGGCGTGAGCAAATACAGGGCTACCCTGGCCCAGATAGCCCCTGGCCTAGAAGCTACTGGCCTGGGTTATCAGAAGAATCTAAACCACACACAAAGCTCAACCATCTGAAACCAGAGAGCAAGACCACCCATCATGGGGATAAAAATAAGAGCACACAATAAGCACTGATTCTGGGGCAAGCATTGTGCTCATTTAACCCTCTCAACAATCTCATGAGATGGGCACTAGGATTAGCCCCACTATATAAACAGGAAAACTGAAGCACAGAGAGCTAAGCTGGTGAGTGATAGGTCTCTGTGTGGTTCCAGAATCTGTGCCCCCCTCACTGAGGAGTCAAGATACAAACCCAGATTTTGTTTGAACAATGCATTTTCCAAAGGCTGCAGCCAGAACTGCTCTCTCTGCCAGCACTGACCCCTATCCCCACAGGGGAATGGGACAGTTCAAGAGGACAGTGACAAAGTCTGGCTGTTCCCAACCTGTCTTGGTGCAGGAACACTGTGTTTTACAATGAATGAACTGTCTGGGCAAGACACTGCTGTGGCCTTCACCTGGCAGGAGAGCAGTCAGAAGTCACCCCTGCCCCATCCCAGCAGGGCTTGAGGACCCAGGAGCCCTGGAGGGCTGGAGACAAAGCCAACCTCAGTACCTAGAGCCAGAGCCCCTGTCAGCCCTGCCAGGGCCTACCTACACAGCAAAGGCAGTAGCAAAGACTCAGGCACCCTGCCCATCCCCTACCCAGCCCAGCTCCCAGTACATTACCAGGTGGGTTGCTCTGGGAAGCTCTTGGGGTGGAAGGAGTCTCTTCTCTAGGGAAAAGGTTGGTACTATCCCCACCCCTATCTATAGAACAAGCACAACTGCAGACATCCGGCTCCCTAATCCTCCCCCACATGTGGCCTGGTCTGCACTGCCCTGGTGAGGACTGCTCTTCAATCCAACCACTGTAGAAATCAGTTCAGAGATCCCAAGAGGGGAAGGGGCCTCCTCAAGACCTTGAAGCTGAGCAGCAGCAAAGCCTGGACTCACATTCTAATAGGGTGAGCTTTACTCAGGCATAAACTCCAACTCTAGTTTTTTGAACCCAAGAGAAAGCCCCAGAAGCAGACTCCAAGGTGGGAAGCAGGATAGGGAGGGTGTGCTTATGTACTTGGCAGAGTTGTAGGGCCTGAGCTAAAGTCCAGAGAAGGGCAAAGTACAAAAGTAGATGGGGCCTGTTCCAAGGCATGTGTGGAGGAGCTGCGAGGGTGGTAACAAGGGAGGGGTATCAGAGTGGGGCACTTGGGGACCTGTTAATGCCCTTTGCACCCTGCTAGGATCTCTTGAGTAAACCTACCACACCTCCTCCCACATCTCTCTGGAGGTGGCTGAAACACTTCCCAGGCTGGCTATGACGTCAGGCTAGTTTTGCCTCTCTCAGGGCCTCGGTTTCCCCATTTGCGAGAGTAGACAGTGATTAAACCCCGTCTATAAGGGCTCTGTCCCCATGAGGTCCTGAGACTTTGAAGCCGACTGCGGGTCTGGCCAGGCACAAAACTAGGGTCCCTCCCAATCCAGCGTGCTTCTCCGCAGCTCCAGCCCCTTGAAGAGGCAAAGAGCAGCAAGCCCTACCCTAGACCACAAAAGGTAGCGTGGGCACTCTACAGTCTTTCAAGCAGGCGATTCCCTGCTAATGCAGAAACACTGTTAGCGCGTCACTCCTTTACACAAAATCACTGCATCTGCAGGGTCGCACCTGCGTGGAGGGCTGAGGGTCCTAAGGAAGGTCTGGATGAGCCAAGGGCACAGCCAATGTTGCATTCATTCCCTCTTCCCCCGCCCCCGACACACACTCCCTTCCTTACAAGGGTTCTGGCTCAAGACTGCAGGGAGCAGCACGCCAGGACCCGGGAAGGGGAGCACAGGAGCCGCCCCCTAGGCTCCGGGAAAAGATGGGACCGAAGAACTCAGAGGAGAGGGGCCGCAGCGCCCACCCGGCCAGCGGGGTTCTGCGCGGCAGAGTGCTCCAGAGGATACAGGTCAAGAACATGAGCGCTGGGGTGAGCGGAACACTTTGCCAATTACCTGAGTCAAGTGACGCAGCTGCGCAGTGGCTCAGCAAGCCTGCGTCCTGGTGACTCACACGCAGCGTCAGCATCCTGTGAATGCCACGCCCCTCCCCTATCCCACTGTCGCTGTCTGTGGTGCTGACCTCCCAGGCCCTAAGCCTCCCGGGTTGGAAGAGAGGTCCCGCAAACAGCAGGGCAGGGCGACCCCAAACCACGCTGACTACTGAGCCCTGAAAACACATTGTCCTTTTCCAAACACTAAGAAGCCTGTGACAGAAAACAAGCAGACGTTTGTATGTAAGGGAGAATAGTTTATGCTTTATCTTCTGTAAACGAGATGCTATTAAAAGTCCCACTGTCTCGAGGCTATCTTGAAGAAAAGATGGGATAATGCATACATAGTTTTTATCACAAAGCTAACACACATTTTACCTATCCATTGTCCCGGTGATGGAAACATAGGACGCCTTCACTTCCCTGTTGCCACAAACAATGCTACAATCAACACCTTCCTACGCTTTCCTCATGAATGTATGTGGAAGTTTCTCTGCAATATATAACTGTGAGCTGGATTGCTAGGTCATCGGTGTGTGTTTACAGTACTTACCTTGACTCAGCAGTGTCACACTGCTGCTCGAGTTTACATTCCCATAAACGGTGCAAGAGGATATTTCAGTCTTCGTAATCCAACCAGGGTTGACAGTGTTCAGCTTTCTAATATTTGCCAGAATAACAAATGCAATGTGTTATTTTTTAAATCTACATTTCTCTGATTACCAGTGATTTGCACCTCACACTCTTTTTAATCTTGGGGTTTTCTTTTTGTATTTCCCCTGGGGTTTTGTTCTCATTTGGATGCAGGAGTTCGTCATGTAGGAACATAATATGTCTGTGGTTCAAACCACCATCAATCCTCCATGGATTATTGTAACAGCCCACTAACTGGCCTCCTTGCTTCCACACTTACATCCCTGAATTTTAATCTCAACACAGCAGGCAAACTTTTCCTTGTAAAACACTGATTCAAATCATGTTGCCCCTCAAATGACTTCCCATTTCATCCAAAGTAAAAGCCAAAATCTTTACATTTGCTTCTAAGGCCTTTTATATCATCTCAAATACTTCAGGCATGCAACCATGTTTAATGAAGAAAATTAGGGAACCAAAAGAAACATGCAATGTAATACTCCACATGTAAATTAAAAACACATGCCCACGGTGTTTGCAGCCGCCATCACTCTCTAACGCCAGCACCTCCTCCAGCTCGCCAAGCTCCAGCTGAAGAAGAAGGGGGGTAAGTAAAGAGGTCCTTGTACCATGGCTCGTACAAAGCAGACTGCCCGCAAATCAACGGGTAGTAAAGCAGCACCGAGGAAGCCACTGGCTACCAAAGCTGCTTGCAAGAGTGCGCCCTCTACTGGAGGGGTGAAGAAACCTCATCGTTACAGGCCTGGTACTGTGGCACTTCGTGCCACAGAAATCAGACATTATCAGAAGTCCACTGAACTTCTGATTCACAAATTTCCCTCTCGCAGCACGAGAAATTGCTCAGGACTTCAAAACAGATCTGCGCTTCCAAAGTGCAGCTATTGGTGCTTTGCAGGAGGCAAGTGAAGCCTATCTAGTTAGCCTTTTTGAAGACACCAACCTGTATACTATCCATGCCAAACGTGTAACAATTATGCCAAAAGACATCCAGCTAGCACACCGCATATGTGGAGAACGTGCTTAAGAATCCACTATGATGGGAAACATTTCATTCTTCAAAAAAAAAAAAAAATTCTCTTCTTCCTGTTATTGGTAGTTCTGAACGTTAGATATTTTTTTCCATGGGGTCAAAAAGGTACCTAAGTATATAACTGCAAGTGGAAAATAGGGGACAGAAATCAGGTATTGGCCGTTTCTCCATTTTTCATTTGTGTGTGAATTTTTTTAATATAAATGCAGGGACATAAAGCATTAATGCAAGTCAAGGTGTTTCAGTGAACAAGTTTCAAGCCGTTCAACTTTATAACAATATAAATAAGCCTGTTAAATTTTTCTAGACAATGCCAGCATTTGGATTTTTTTAAAACAAGTAAATTTCTTATTGATGGCAACTAAATGGTGTTTGCAGCATTTTTATCATATGATAGATTCCATCCATTCACTATACTTTTCTAACTAAGTTGTCCTACATGCAAGTATGTTCTGAATGTTGTCTGTCTTCTGTGCTGTTCCTGTAAGTTTGCTATTAAAATACATTAAGCTATTAAAAAAACACATGTCCACAAAGCTACAATACACCTTTCACGAGAAAACATTCAAATATACATCAAACACATTAATATGGTTGCCTATGGTGGGAAAAGGTTGGGGGATTCAGAGGTAATTAATTAATTACCCATCCCAATACTGATAGGGTGCCATGAACAGAGAAATACAATTAACTCTACCCCCTGTACCTAAAGTCTTCCACTAAAAGTTGTTTATTTGAAGATATCTTAAAGTCTATATGACCAAGAACCATAATCATTTAATTTACAACTATATCCCCAGCACTTTTCATAGTATCCAACTCACAGTATGTTTTCAGTAAATATTTGTTGAATGAATAATTGAATGAGTAAATGGATACCTAACTTGGATCCCAAAGGATAAATACGAATAAGAGTTTGTCTGATGCAGAAGCATGGGGTTCATTGGGAGTTCTTTGGTTAAAAGCACATAAGAAAATTTCCTGGCCTGCTTAAGCCAAAAAGTTCATAGGAAGGTTGTCTATAGCACAACTTACAGAATCAGAGGAAAACTGAAGAATTACTCTTATGAAGCAGGGCTGAGTCAGAAATGGACTGTCCCTTAAAGACTCTTATGATGTTCAAAATTCAAGTTCCAGGAATAAAGAGAAGCTAAATGATCTGGCTTTGGGTGAATTTGGGTAGAAGAGGCCTGAAGCCATATATCTGAAACACATGAATTCAGAAGCAAGGCAGATGGTCCATGCGATGCTAGTACCACAAGAAATAGGAATGAATGCTTGGTGGGGGGAGGGGAATCAACACATGTGCACTGACAATCTCCAGAAGAAAAGTACCACACACAAAGGCAGAGTTGTATAAAGGGCTAGGGAATGGAAACTGCCTGGATGTGTACAGGGGACAGGTAGCCTAGTCCAGGTGGGACCCAGTTTTGTATACCATGTCAAGGGGTTTGGACTCTGTTCAGTAGGAAAGGACACCAGCAACATTTTAATCTCTGAAGAACATGATCAGGTTTGCATTTTAGAAAGCTTTCTCTGGCAACTGGAGGGAGATCAGAGTGCTAAAAGGTGAGAGTAAAAATATATCCAGATGATAGGCAATAAAACATTGTCAGTAGAGATAGAGAAAGGAAGACAGATCTGAGAAACATTTAGGAATATTAGTGCTACAGGGTTTAGTGGTTGACCAGGCAGAGTGGTGAAGCAATGATAACTCACAGATTTCTGGTTTTAGTGGCTTTGGGGGACAGTGGAACCACTCAGTGAGCTGGGAAAAGGGAGGAGATTCAGGTCAGGCAAAATGACAGAGAAGTTTACTAGTTAAAGGCCTGAATGAGCCACTTAAGAAAGATGGAGAGTGTAACATGGAACAGCAAGCAGGAACAAAGGCCTAGCAAATCAAAAGGTTCTGGAGACACCTGTTTGCCCACAGTGGTCTTCAGAGTCATGAGAGGAAACACAGGGCCATGGACGGAGAGAGAACCACAAAGAATGGAGGGAAGCTGAGTCACTGAAGGGGCAGGGTAGAACAACAGAGGACAAAGCCCATACTGTGGGAGCCTGCAGGGCTGTCAGGCCTTACAGCCTAATTTATGCTCTGCTAATTACACTGATTAAAGCAAACACTTCAGGTAACCAAGGCTCCCATGAAGATGGCTTACAGAAGACTGAGATGATCCATGATTGTGAAGATCTACAAACAATCTTCAGAAGCAGAATCCTTCTTTTCCTCCATGTGGATGTCAGATCATGCAAGTTTATATTTATTCTGGTTGTACAGAATTTAAAATATACAGAATACAGAGCAAAAGGTAAAAAATCCCCCTTCCATCTACCCTAACTTCACCTTTATCCCCCTCTAGAGATAGATAACTACTAGACATTTTGGTGACATTTTTACAAAACTGTCTGTGTATTTTCCAATGTCCATTTCATGAAATACACTTTTAAAGACATTAAGTGGGGACTTCTGGTCAAGATGGAGGCATAGGTAGATACACAAGATGGAGGCATAGGTAGATACACTTTGCCTCCTCACACAACCAAAGAAGGACAACAACAAACTTAAAAACAAAAAATAGCAAGAACAGCCAGAAAATTGAACTGTATGGAAGTCCAACAACAAGGAGTTAAAGAAAAAACATTCATCCAGACAGCTAGGAGGGGCAGAGATGGGCAGCCCAGGTAGAGAGGACTCCCAGCAAGATGGCAGCTGGCAAAGAAGGTGGTCCCATATTTGCATGCAGGTAAACAGGGAGGAACAACTGGTAAGTGAGACAGACTGAGGAATCCAGGGTTCGACTGAGGGAAAATAAAGCCTCAAAACCTCCAACTGAAAAAACCTGTGGGGGTTGAGGCAGCAGGAGAAACTCCCAGGCTCACAGGAGAGTTCATTGGAGAGACCCACAGGGTCCTTGAACGTACACAAATCCACACACTTGGGTACCAGATGGTCCCACTTTGCTTGTGGGTAGTGGAGGAAATGACTAAAAGCTGGCAGAGAGCTGAACAAGCAGCATTGTTCCCTCTCAGAACCCTCCTCCACATACAGTACCATAAAACAGCAAAGGGGGTTGCCCTGCCCTAGCAAATACCTAAGGCTCCACCCCTTACTATGTAACAGGCTCAAGGAGACAAAAAAAAAAAAAAACCCAAATGAAAGAATTGATCAAAGTTCCAGGAAAGATACAACAAAACAATGAAGAGATAGCCAACCTATCAGATGCACAGTTCAAAGCACTGGTGATCCCCATGCTCAGAGAATTGGTTGATTTTGGTCACAAATTACATGAACAAATGAAGGCTACAATAAGTGAAATGAAGGAAAATGCACAGGGAACCAATAGTGATGGGAGGAAAACTGGGACTCAAATCAATGGAGTGGATCAGAAGGAAAAAAGAAACAACCAAACAGAAAACAAGGAAGAAACAACAATGCAAAAAAATGAGGAGAGGCTTAGGAACCTCCAGGACATCTTTAAATGTTCCAACATCCAAATTATAGGGGTACCAGAAGGGTAAGAGAAAGAGCAACAACTGGAAAACTTATTTGAACAAATAATAAAGGAGAGCTTCCCCAATCTAGCAAAGGAAATACACTTCCAGGAGGTCCAGGAAGCTCAGGGAGTCCCAAAGAAGGTGGACCCAAGGAGGAACACACCAAGGCACATCATAATTACATTAGCCAAGATTAAAATGAAGGAGAGAATTCTAGAAGCAGCAAGGGATAAGGCCACAGTCACCTACAAAGGAGTTCCCATCAGACTGTCAGCTGATTTCTCAAAAGAGACCTTACAGGCAAGAAGGGCCTGGAAAGAAGTATTTGAAGTCTTGGAAGGCAAGGACCTGCATCCAAGATTGCTCTATCCAGCAAAGCTTTCATTTAGAATAGAAGGGAAGATAAAGTGCTTCTCAGATAAGGTCAAGTTAAAGGAGTTCATCATCACCAAGCCTTTATTATATGAAATGTTAAAGGGACTTACCTAAGGAAAAGAAGACAAAAAATATGAACAGTAAAATGACAGCAAACTCACAATCATTAACAAAAACAAAATCAAACTAAACAAACACTTAGAACAGGAACAGAAACACAGAAATGGAGATCACATGGAGGGTCACCAACCAGGGAATGGGAGGAGGAGAGAGGGGGGATAAGATACAGAGAATAAGTAGCATAGACAGTGGGTAGAAAATAGACAGGGGCAGGGTAAGAATAGTGTGGGAAAAGTAGAAGCTAAAGAACTTATGATACATGGACACGAACTAAAGGGGGTAATGTGTGTGGATGGGGTATGCAGGGTGGAGGGGAATGAAGGGGGAATGGGACAACTGTAATAGCATAATCAATAAAATGTATTTTTTAAAAAAAACTAAAATTGCCCTGGCTAAAAAACAAAAACAAAAAACAAACAAGAATAGTATGGGAAATGGAGAAGCCAAAGAACTTGTATGTATGACCCATGGACATGAACTAAGCTGGAAGAATGATGGTAGGCATGGGGCAGAAGGAAATAAAGGGTAGAAAAAAATGGGACAACTGTAATGGTACCATCAATAAAATATATTTTTAAAAACACATTAAATGGACCCACAAGGATATAGTTCCTCAATTTGCTTCTTTTTCCCCCTTTGTCTTAAAGATCTTTACTTTAATCTCAATATATGTAGGACCATTTTATTCTGTTTAATGTGTATATTGTATTCACTTTATGTGTACAATAATTGTATTTACCTTCACTCTCATTGAATGGACATTTACATTATTTTCTACATTTACATGAGAAAAAAGTCTTCATATATATAAATCCTTTAGCATATGTGGAACTGTTTTGGTAACATTGATTCTTAGTAGTTTAACACTGGGTTAAAGGATATGAATGTTTTAAGTTCTATCTTCAGTGAGACTGTAACAATATATGCTCCCCTGTTAACATTTCAGAGTTTCCCACTTCCTTACGTCCTTGCCAAGATTTGCTATTATCTGTCTTTTTAATTTGTGTCAATCTGATAGAGGAAAACAAGCCCTTAGTTAATTTGTTTGCGCAAAACTGGTAAGTGAAGTTGAGAATCTTATTTGTTGATTCTTTTGTATTCCTTTTCAGTGAATTTCCTATTTCTGTTCTTTGCCCATATTTCTACTGAGCTGTTTACATTTTTCTTATTAATTATATAAACTCCATATATATTCTGGAAAAAATTATGTGTATATTATAAATGTTGAAAATATTTATTTCTCCATGTCTGTCACTTGCATTTTTTAACTTTCTTTATAGATAATTTATCCATATGGTAATTTATGCTCTTCATGGGCTAAATTGTATCCCCCTCAAATTCACGTGCTGAGGTGTTAAAAACCATACATCATAATGTAGCCACATTTAGAAATAAGGTCTTTAAAGAGGTAATTAAGTTAAAATAAGGTCTATAGGGTGGGCCCTAGTCCAAAATTACTGGAATACCTATAAGAAGAGAACAATTGAACACAGACACACACACACCCAGAGGGCAGACTGTATGAAAGCATGGAGAAAAGGCAGCCACCTACAGCCAAGGAGAGAGGCCTCAGAAGAGGCCCTGATGACACTCTGATCTTGGACTTCGGGCCTCTAGACCTGTGAGGAAATAAATGTCTTCTGGTTAAGCCTTCAAGCCTACAGTACTTCGTTATGACAGCTGACAAATGAATACAGTGCTCTTTTTGGAGGCTTCCTTACTTGATTTGAGGACGACTCAGGACTCCAGGGTCTTCCATCAATTGCAGCTTTTCTTGGGCTCCTATCCTCATTGAGTGTAGAGATGGCCCCATTTCACCCTCTCAGATAGCTCCAGACTTAAATCTGCTTAGTTTACAGACACATTTCTTTTGTTCTTTTCTTCTTCAGAATCACTGTATTATTATTTTTAAGGGAGATATCAAAGGAACAGGTCATCTCCCAGAGGAAAATACTTAAAGCTTTTGGACAGATTATATCTTCACTTTTTAAAATAAATATTTGACATCAGTCGAGAGCACACTTTGTCCCAGGATCACTTTCAAAATTACAAACAAATTATAGAACAATCAGACTGGAGAACTATCTGAAGACTAGTGGAACAGAAGTTCTATAAATAAAGATATACAGAAGCCACATTGAAATGATAGGATGGTTGAAGATGTAAAATGGGCTGGTGCCATGCCCACATGTGGCAGTAGAAAATCAGGAGGGATAACTCAGCTGCAGAGGTTCCCCTTAAGGAGTGAAGGGTTTCAACCCTGCACTAGTCTTCCCAGCCTGAGGCACCAGTGCCTGGAAAAAGAGCCCCCACAACATCAGGATGTGAAAATCAGTGGGGATTCTGTCAGTCCAAGTAAGATGAAAGACTGCTGGAAAGCAAAGCATCCTCTTAAAGGTTCCACAGAGGCTCACTTGTTCATGGCCACTAAATTGAGCTCTAATGGAGGAACAGTAGCTTGGGAGGTGCCAGAGACATATGTTGTGTGGCTTCAGGTCAAGGGCTAGAAGAATAGGCCATTGTCCCTCTTCTACCACAACACACAGTGAGCACCATCTTTCCTGTATTAAGCCCTGCCTGCGCCTGCAAGGCCAAGTCTGAATTTGCATTGCCCTGATGAACACCATTCTATCCATCCTGATGACTCTTTGAGACCCTATCCTACCCAACTCCTGTACTACCAGAGGCTATTTCTACAGAAAGGAGCTGCCTGGGCCCATGATCCAGTATTTCTTTTTTCTTTTTCATTCTAAATGTTTATTGAATGACAGTGTTTTCTTTTTTTAATTTATTTTTATTTTTATTTTTATTGTTGTTCCTGTACACTTTCTGTCTTTTACTCCCATCCCAACATACCGCCCCAGCCCTCCCCACTTCCCTCCCATTTCCACTGCCCCTAGTTTTTGTCCATGTGTCTTTTATACTTGTTGCTCTAAACCCTTCCCCTTTTCCCCTGAAATTCCCTCCCCTTTCCCCTCTGGTCACTGTTAGCCTGATCTAAATTGCAGTGTCTTTGCTTATATTATGCTTGTTTGTTTCTTTTGTTGATTAGGTTCCTGTTAAAGGAGAGATCATATGGTATTTGTCTTTCACAGCCTGGCTTATTTTGCTTAGCATGATGCTCTCCAGTTCTATCCATGCTGTCCCAAAGGGTAGGAGCTCCTTCTTTCTTTCTGCTGCATAGAATTCCATTGTGTAAATGTACCATAGTTTCTTGATCCATTCATTTACTGATGGGCACCTGGGTTGTTTCCAACACTTGGCTATGGTAAATTGTGCTGCTATGAACATTGGGGTGCATAGGTTCTTTTGGATTGGTATTTCAGGGTTCTTAGGACATAATCCTAGCAGTGAAATTGCTGGGTCTAAAGGTAGGACCCATTTTTATTTTTCTTAGACAATTCCATACTGTTTTCCATAGTGGTTGTACCAGTCTGCAATCCCACCAACAGTGCACTAGGGTCCCATTTTTTCCACAAACTCTCCATCACATGTTGTTTGTTGCTTTGTTTATGATGGCCACTCCGACTGGTGTGAAGTGGTATCTCATTGTGGTTTTAATTTGCATCTCTCTGATAGCTAGCAATATTGAGCATCTTTTCATGTGTCTCTAGATCCTCTGTATGTCCTCCTTGGAGAAATGTCTGCTCAAGTCCTTTACCCATTTTTTAATTGGGTTTCTTAGAGTGGAGTCTTGTAAGTTCTTTATATATTTTGGAGATTAAACCGTTGTTTAATCTCCAAAATATATAAAGGTATATAAAGGAGGTATCATTGGCAAATATGTTTTCCCATACAGTTGGTTCTGTATTTTAAAACTGTTTTCTTTAGCTGTGCAGAAGCTTTTTATTTTGATGAGATCCCATTTGTTTATTCTTTCCTTTATGTCCCTTGCTTTAGGGGACATATCAGTAAAAATGTTACTGTGTGAAATATCTGATTTTCCTGCCTATGTTCTCCTCTAGGACTTTAATGGTGTCACGACTTATAGTTCAATCTCTTAACCACCTTGAATTTATTTTTGTGTATGGTGGAAGTTAGTGTTCGAGTTTCATTTTTTTTGCATGTAGCTGTCCAGTTCTCCCAACACCACTGTTGAAGAGGTTATTTTTACTCCATTTTATGTTGCTGCCCTCTTTGTCGAATATTAATTGGCCATAGAGACTTGGGTTTATTTCTGGGCTCTCTGTTCTGTTCCACTGGTCCATGTGCCTGTCCTTATGCCAGAACCAGGCTGTTTTGATTACAGTGGCCTTGTAATACAGTTTGGTATCAGGTATTGTGATCCCTCCTACTTTGCTCTTCTTTCTCAAAATTGCTGCAGCTATTTCAGGTCGTTTATGGTTCCATATAAATTTTTGAAGTGTTTGTGCTATGCCTATGAAATATGACATTGGTACTTTAATACAGATTGCATTGAATCTGTAAATTGATTTGGGTAGTATGGACATTTTGATGATGTTAATTTTCTGATCCATGAACACGGTATACGTTTCCATTTGTTTGTGTCTTCCTTGATTTCTTTCTTCAGTGTTGTGTAGTTTTCTGAATACAGGTCTTTTACCTCCTTGGTTAGGTTTATTCCTAGGTATTTTGTTTACTTTTTGCTATATCAAATGGGATTTTTTTCGTGACTTCTGCTTCTGCTGTTTCATTGTTGGTATACAAAAATGCCTTTGATTTCTGGATATTGACTTTGTATCTGGCTGTTTGGCAAAATTCATTTATTAGGTCAAGCAGCTTTTTGACTGAGTCTATAGGATTTTGTATGTACACTATCATGTCATCTGCAAACAATGATAGTTTTGTTTCCTCCTTTCCTCCTTGGATGCCTTTTATTTCCTTTTCTTGTCTAATCACTGTGGCTAATACTTCCAATACTATATTGAATAGAAGTGGTGAGAGTGGACAACCTTGTCTTGTTCTTGATCTTAGTGGAAAAGATTTTAGTTTTTGCCCATTAAGTATGATGTTGGCTGTAGGTCTCTCATATATGGCCTTGATTATGTTGAGGAATGCTCCCTCTATTCCCACTTTGCTGAGTGTTTTATCATAAATGGGTGTTGTACCTGATCAAATGCTTTTTCTGCATCTATTGATATGATCATGTGATTTTTGCCTTTGCTTTTGTTTATGTCATGTATTACATTTACTGATTTGCAAATGTTGAACTACCCTTGCATCCCTGGGATGAATCCCACTTGGTCATGGTATATAATCTTTTAAATGTATTGTTGGATGCAGTTTGCCAATATTTTGTTGAGGATTTTAGCATCTATGTTCATCACCGATATGGGCCTGAAGTTTTCTTTCTTTCTTGTGTTTGGGGATTAGGATGATACTGGATTCATAAAAAGAGTTTGGGAGTCTTCCATCATTTTGGATTTTTTTGAATAGTCTGTGAAGGATAGGGGTTAGCTCTTCCTTAAATGCTTTGTAAAATTCTCCTATGAAACCATCTGGTCCAGGGCTTTTGTGTGTTGGGAGGTTTTGATTACTGCCTCAAGTTCATCTGCTGGTATTGGTCTCTTCAGGCTTTCTGCTTCTTCTTCATTGAGTTTTGGGAGATTATATTTTTCTAGAAACTTGTCCATTTCACCTAGGTTTTCAAATTTCTTGGCATACAGTTCTTCATAGTAATTTCTTATGATCCTTTGTATTTCTGTGGTGTCAGTTGTAATCTCTCCTCTTTTGTTTCTGATTGTGTTTATTTGGGTCCTCTCTCTTTTTTTCTTGATGAGCCTGCTTAAAGACTTGTCGATTTTGTTTACCTTTTCAAAGAACCAGCTCCTGGATTCATTGATCCTTAGAATTGTGCTTTTAGTATCTATGTCATTTAATTCTGCTCTGATGTTGGTTATTTACTTCCTTCTACTTGCTCTGGGCTGTCTTTGTTGTTGTTCCTCAAGTTCTTGTAGGTGTAGGGTTAAGTTGTTTATTTGAAATGTTTCTATCTTTTTTAGGTAGGCCTGTATCGCTATGAACTTCCCTCTGAGGACTGCTTTTGCTGTGTCCCACAAGTTTTGGATCGTTGTGAGTTCATTTTCGTTTGTTTACAGAAAGTTTTTGATTTCCTCCATAATTTCATTCTTGACCCATTCATTGTTTAATAGCATGCTATTCAATCTCCATGATTTTGAGGATTTTGGGTTTTTCCCCTTGGGGTTGGTTTCTAGTTTCAGTACCTTGTGGCCAGAGAAAATGCTTGGTATGATTTCAATTTTCTTGAATTTGTTGAGGCTTGTTTTGTGTCCTGTCATGTGGTCTATCTTTGAAAATGTTCCATATGCATTTGAAAAGAATGTGTATTAGTTTCTTTGTGATGAAAGGCTCTGTATATATCAGTTAAGTCCATTTCATCTAGAGTGTTGTTCAATGCCACAGTATCTTTGTTGATATTTTGTTTGGAAGATCTATTCATTTTGGACAGTGGGGTGTAGAAATCCCCTACTGTAATTGTGTTACTGTCAATATCTTTCTTGAAGTCCTCTAAAATTTTCTTTATGTATTTAGGTGCTCATCTATTGGGTGCATATATATTTACAATGTTTATGTCTTCTTGGTGGATTCTTCCCTTGAGTATTATGAAATGACCTTCTGGGTCTCTATGGCCCTTCTTTTGAAGTCTATTTTGTCTGATATGAGTACTGCTACCCTGGCTTTTTTTTTT
>PVKU01010298.1:0-53378 GCA_004027475.1 Anoura caudifer
TATTGTTTGGTGATAAACATTGTCTGTTAGTGGAGAGCTACAGATCCAAAGGGAGGAAAACAACAGATGGATATAAAATGAGCAAACAACAATACAAAAAATGATTATCTTTAAGGCTAAGGGGAATTTGACATATTATTTCATTTATTTGTCTTTCTATCTACAAAGGTTAACATTATGAAGCACATATAACTGCAGTTCAGTAACTGGTTGTTGAAGAAGAAATTTATGCTACTTAAAATATTAACTAAATAATGGACTTTCTGAAATAATTTTGATTCCTAATATTCATCTTAAAAGTAATGTTGTTTCCTAGTTGTTAATTAAATTAATAAATGCACATATTATAATTATTAAATGGTGTTAAAAATTATAAAAATAGCCTTGTTTTAACTGAGCACATTTTAACTCCCAGGACTGCTTCTCTGAAGCAATTATGCATGCATACTTTTTCTTTTGGTATTTAGCCCATTTTTCTAAATGTATGTATGCTTTAGAAACTTTTCATAATTTATTGATTTTGAACATTATCAATTAACCTACAGTGGTAATAAATAAAGACTTTCAATATCCAAGTGCTGGAAGTAAACCTAAATACTCACCAGAAAATGAGTGGATAACAAAATGGTGGTACATTTACACAATGGAATACTATGCAGCAGAGAAAAAGGAGCTCCTACCCTTCATGGCAGCATGGATGGAACTGGAGAGAATTATGCTAAGTGAAATAAGCCAGTTAGTGAAAGGGAAATACCATATGATCTCACCTATGAGTGGAACCTAATCAACAAAACACATAAGCAAGCAAAATATGACCAGAGACATGGAAATACAGAACAAACTGATGGTAACCAGAGGGGAGTGGCAAGAGGGATAATGGGGGAAAATAGGGGAAGGGCCATCAAGGAACATGGATAAAAGACACATGGACAAAGCCCAAGGGGGTAGGTTCGAGGGTAGGAGGCGGGGATGGGTAGGGTGGGGTGCACAGTGGGGTGAAAACGGAGACAACTGTACTTGAAAAACAATAAAAAAGATTTAACTCTTTAGTAATCTTCCTGTACCTCCTCCTCTTATTGAAATAGTACTATGTCAGCTTCTTTGATTAAATCAATACTCAATTATACCATTATTGTGAATATATGAATATTATTTACTGCTAGTCCAGAAAGTTTTCTTTCTTATGCAACTTAAAAAAAATCTTTTCTTTAAGTTTATATTATCCTTTTACTGTAGTTGTGTTATTATGGTTCTAATTTTAAATTTCTCAAATCTTCTAACAGATATATAAACATCAAGATGCTTATGCAGTGCTCAAAAGGGCTAGATATTCAATTAGTGCCGTTTATTTTAATGAACACCTAATCTCTCCCCAGGCCTGTTGTAAAATGGCACCTAAGGACTTGTCATTACTTCCATTTCCAAAGGTTTTTGTTTTCTATTTCCTGAATCGCTTATCTTCATTTGCTGTTCCCTTTTTCTAAGAGCTTCCTTAAAGGATGATGGGAAGATACATTTGAAAATCTGTGACAGGAAGTACCTTTTTTTTTCCAAACTCAGTATTCGATGGATAGTTTTGATATTGCATTAATGGACTGGAAAACTATTTTCTTTGGAAGTTTGAAGGTCCTGAGTCCAAAATGAAATCACAGCCCTCGTCTGCCACCTTGAGTTCAGGCTGGTGAGACCTCCTGGAGAGGATCCTGCTAACCAATGCCTGGACTCTAAGCTCTTGGGAACCCTGGTAATATATTTATATTGTTTTTCTCTATAAAGTGTTTATTCTGTAATTTTTGTATTATTTAAATGCTTAATATTTATATTGTTTTAAGCTAAGTTTGTGGCAATTTTGTTAATCAGCAATAGAAAACAGATACAGGACTCTCGGTAGCTTTCATTCTACTGTATTTCAATGCCCCTAGATAAGGTATTCCCGTAACTAAGTAATTCCCCTGATCAAAATTATTTATTCAGTCATGGAATACTTTTTCATAGCTAATATGTTTTCCCATTACCTAGACTGTGGGTGACACTTTTGAATAAATATTAAATGTCTGCCAACTCATTAACCGTAGAAGTTCAAAGTTCCTAATCCCTATGACACTATCGCCTCTGACTGGGAAGTGCAGTCTGCCTGTTTCCCAGCAGTGGCCCTGGAACACGGACTTTCCCTATAAAAGTGCATGATAACAAATGCAGAACTAAAAAAAAAAATCTGTTCATCGTATTCCACTGAAAGGCATATTTTATGGTATACATGCATTTATGTACGCCTACACAATAATATACATTCTCTGAATATAATAATATATAAAATAAGTTTGTATGAATACAGATTCTTTGAGGCTTTATTCTGTAGCCTGGCTTTTAACTAAACACCACCCACTATGAGAGCTATTGAAGCAAAGAGCACTAAAATAGACCACTTTTAAGGCTTCGTTGTTGCCTTTATAAGACTGGAAATGTTTTCTATAAATTTGAATGTTACCCCACCTTTCCATGTAGATACATGTAAGAGTTACTATAACTTTCCTGGAAAAAGGAAATACTGAATTTGAAATCACAGGAGGATAACAGGTGTCAGAGGTGGGAAAAAACCTCTATTTTGGCAAAAGAGAAAAAATAAACTCTTAAGGTAAATAATGAAAAAGGAAAATAATGAAAATCCTTACAACTAATGAAGACAAAGGAGATAAGCAAAATGTTAGTGTAATTTTAAACACTCATTTAAACATATGGTTTTATAAAATATTTATTGAATATTTACTAAAATAACATCACAACCAAAAAGGAAAGACTGTCAATGGCTGATATTTTTTTCTTTGTTGTTGCTGTTTATTAACTGCATCTTGGAACTACTTGTCTTTTTCCAATTATCCTGAGCAGAGATTATCCTGTCTGGAGATTTCAATATTGAATAGTGAGAAGCTGCAATGTGCTTCCATACATGTATACCTTATTTTATTCTGCTGTGTCATGAAAAAGTTTAGATATACAGAAAATTTGAAATAATTATATAATATAGTGCAATATACTGTCCATCTGTTGTGAATATATTTCTTCATTTCTCTGTTTGCCCTTTTTCTCTACATACAGATGTACATGTGTGTATGCATATGTATGTACATGAAAGTTTTATTCTCTAAATGATTTACAATTACTAGTAATCGTCATGACCCTTTGCTTTCAAATATTTCAGCATTCAACTACTGAGAACAATGGCATTATGCTTCATTACCACAATACTGTCACTATATCTTAAACATTTATTACTGGTATGGTAATATAATCCAATTTATAGTCTATAATCAAATTTTCCTAATTGTCCTCACATGCACCTCATATATTGTTTTTAAAAAGCCTAGGGCTCAATCAGGAATCATATATTGCAATCAAGTTTTTGTGTTTCTTTAATCTTTTTCATCAGAGTGATTCCCTCTGCTTGTTTTGTTTTGGATCATTGACATATTTGAATAATCTGGGCTACTTGTTTACTAGTATCTTTCACTACTGGGATATGTCTAATTGCTTCCACTTGATTTGTTCAACTTCCTTTTTTTCAAGAATGCAATAGAAGTTGTATTGTTAAAATTTTATTGCACGGTTAAATAGGTAAATATTGTAAATTTACACAATTGAATCACTGGGTGTGGATGGTTTCTGTGAAAACTCTCCATTACAAAAGTACCTCTTTACTCTGATAAATAAGAAGTGATAGCCAGTATGAATGCTCTAGACCTCTAGACCTCTGGCCCCTTCCCAACAACTTCTCACCCATTATTTTAGCATTAACTGAGCATCCTTGTCAGAGTCAATTACTTCATCGAGAATTCAAAATCGTTATTTTTATCCAATTTTTTCTTCTACATCTGAGAAGCATTCTGCCTCTCGTAAAAGATCTTTCTTTCCATTTATTTTCTCTCCTTCTCCCTCTTTCTCTTTTTCTCTCTCTCCTCTGTCTTCCATTTTATATAGTCCATCAATATAATTCACCATATTAATAGACATAAAAAAACAAAAAGTAATGTGATCCTCCCTGTAGTTGGTGAAAATACCTAACTAGATGAGAATGAGTATTAAAAAAAAATAATAACACATTTAAGTAGAAAGAACTTAGAATATTGCACTTAGGAGATTTGGCTTTAGAGTCAGGAGGCTCAGAATCTGCCCCAGTTCCAAAAGTACTTGTTCTGTGGTGCAGGAAATAAAGAAAACCTCTGTGCCTCAATTATTTCATTGATGAGATGAATTAATAAATTTTTAGAGTTTTGCCCAGTGCAAGGTACATAGATAATGTTCAATAGATATTAGCTAATACTATAACTATCATTATTATTACTATTATAATTACTATTACTATTATTCAGGTATTATCTCAAAAGAGAGCATGATTAAGAGTGAGTAGTTAAATTAGTTATATTTTTTAATAAAAAAGTGAGTCAAAGATATGAACTTTCTTATGAAATGTACCAGTAAACAATGCATTGAGTGATTTCAAATTCCCTCCTCAAACCTCTTTGAACGTTGAAACCTGGCGTTTCTCTGAAACACAGGAAGTGGGAAGCACAAGCGTTGGAGCTGCTGCTTCCAGGGGCTGCTACCCGCTGCGGAGTGAAATAGTAAAGTGGGGAAACAAAGAGTGCACTTTGACCAGGAGGAGAACTAGATGCCCTAGTGCCCTAGTGCCCTGTGACATACGCGTGACATTCTGGAGGGTGTTCCAGAACTGCTGAGAGTCTTCTGCCTCCTGGCAAAGGTTGAGGGGGTACAAGAGGATTACTGTTGGAATTGAGGCAATTTCTGCGTATTCTTTTTTGGTGACTCATGCACACAAGGAGTCTAGTTTCTTAGATGCTTTATGTTACATTATTATAATTAGTAAAGTATATGAAAACATCTTAGAGGTCCTTTGACAAATGAATGGAATTTTCATATATAATTTATATACACGCATTTATTTATATTTATTTATATAAATTGTGTGTGTATATTTATTTATATACATATACAATTGAATATTATTCAGCCTTAAAATATAACCTAACCATAGAAGGACAAACACTGTAGGCGTCTGTAAGAGCTATCTAAAATAGTCAGAGAGTGTACAAGTACAGGAAATTGGGAGTTGTTTTCAATAGGCATGAAGTTTCAGTTATGCAATAGGAATAGCTTCCGGAGATCTGCCAATTATCTTACTGCCTATGTTTGTTAGTACTGTGTTGTGCTCTTAAAAATGTATTAAGAAGGTTAGCTCTCATGTTAAGCATTCTTACCATAATAAAAACCATCTTAAAGATAATGTATACATTCTGCCTTGTTACTTTGTAAATCTTTGAGAACAGTATTCTGTCTTATTCATTGTACAGTTGACCCTTAAACAATACTGGTTTGAGCTACACTGGTGCATTCATATGCAGATTTTTTTTCAATTGACCCCCACAGTTCATACATGTGTTGTTCAAAAGTCAGCTTTGCGGTAGGGAATCCATGTATGCCTGGGGCCCACTCTAATTATACACACATGGATTGTCGACTGCACAGAACAACGTCAGTGCTCCTAACCCCTGCACAGTTCAAGGGTCAACTGTAACACATCTGGCTCTTTGACCCTCCCCTGGTGTCTTGTGGGGAGTCAGTAAATATTTGTTGAACTAAACAATGTTAATCTTACCTAGGATTGGCTTTGAGGGAAAATATTTTAATTACTTATGGGAAAGTGTGTCACCTTGCAAATAAATTTTGAGGACTTAATTTAAAAACAAACAAACATTAACCATAAAGAAATGTTGCTTCAACTTCATCTACCTATTACCTACATGCAAATAATGATACCCCTTAGCAGTTTTTGAAACTACAATTAAAGTTAACATACTGTATTTAGTTGTTATATGTTTTTTCTAAATCAATTTGACTTAAGTATAATGTACAAAAAACATGCAGATTTTAAGCATCTAATTTGAGCTATCTTATTAAATGGTTATACTAATGCAGTCAGCAGCCCTAAAATATAGAGGGTTTAAATCACTCAGGCAGGTCCTTAGTTTTCACCATTTTAGTTGAACTGTTAAACTTTATACAGAGAACTTCCTAAATCCATGTATTAAATTAATAATTTGCAACTTAAAAATATATTTACATGGTCAGTTTTATCTGAGAATAGAAGACAGTTTCACTTTTTTCTTTGCAATCTTGAATTCATTTTTTTAACATCACACCAGCTAAAAACTTGTAAAATGTTTGTAGAAGTTGAGATAATGATCATATTTATCTTTACAATGTCATCATAGGGAAAGCATTAAATATCTCACCATTTGGTGGGATGTCAGGTGTTGAATGTTGGTAAATATGCTTTATCAGTTAAAACAACAATTTTACTCATAATTTGCAGTTGTTTACTATCATAACTACTTTTTGAATTTATCAAGTATTCAAATATTTTATCAAAAATCATATCTTGAAATGATAAGCATGTACTTATTCTAATTTCCTTGTTAATATGACTAGTTATAATAATTAATTTTGAATAGTTAAAATTTGCATTCTGAAAATAAATCATATTTATTATTTGCTTTATATTTCATGGAATCCTATTTGTTATTTTATATTAAATAATGGTGTTTAGTTTCATGTTATTGGCCAACAATTATCTTTCTTGTGATATCCTTTGTAGGCTTTAGTGTCAAGCTTAACTCTATCACATAAAATAAGTCAGAAAGTATACCTTTTTATGTATTTTCTGGAAAGAGTTGGTATACAACCATATTGTTTCTTTCCTGAAAGTTTTGAGAATTCACTAATTAGTCCATCTGATCCTGGAGTTTTCTCTATGGGATGTTTAAATTAAGGATTCTATTATACAGCATGGGGCAAAAGTAAGTTTACAAGAATGAGTATGCAAAGCACAGAGTTTAATATTGTATTATAATTTATTAGTTATTATTTTATTTTCCATATGAACAACTGACACATAACTACTCAGATTGTCTTATGTCAGTATTGGTAAATTGTGTCTCAAGAAGTGCTTCAATTTTACATAGATTTTCAAAATAATTGATAGCAAGTTGTACATAAAATCATATTATTATTCTATTAATACTATTATTGTCAATATGATTAATAATATCACCTTTTACATGCCTGATGTCATTTCTCCTCTCCATCCTCCCATTCTCCCCTCTCTCCCTGTTCCCCCTCCCCTCCCTTCTGTCTCCTCTCCTCCAATTGGTCAGCAATATTCTAAGACAAGGAAATGATGGAGTGGAGATAGGAAGTAAGGTAGAAACCCCATAGGATAAATTGGTTCCATGGTAGCCTAGAGGTCATTCTGTTTGCCAAAACTATGTGTGATGTGCTGGAGAGAGGGGCATCATCATCTCTCATTCTCTCATCCTAGGGTTGCAGCAGAAAATCCCATTGGCATCAAAGATCCAATCTAAAGGGTGAAAGTCTGAGAATCCTTCTCATATCGCCACTCCATCTAGTCTGTATCTGAAAAACGGATCATGGTGGATGACAGTGGACAATTTCAAAGTCACTAAGAAGTGGCTCCACTAGCAGTTTCTGTGCAGACATTGTATCTTTGATAGGTTTGGTTGCTATGTCTTTGTGTGATTCCTCCTCAGAAAGAATGAACTATGCAGAGACTCGGAAGTATTTATGCAGCACTGTCTCCTGACAGCACTATAGAAGGACAAGAGAGGGCTTAAAAAATCTAAGCAACTGATGGTTACTATACAGGCATCGATTTTATTATTAATTAACACTTTCACATATCTCTACATTCCTAAATATATAAAATGTGACTATTAAATCCTGAAAATATTCTAAAAATAAATAAAATATAAAGCCCAGTGACTAATAGTTGATAGGCTATAAATAAGCTGCTTTAGTTTTACATTCTTCTCTTTTACTCTGATCTTCTCTTTGTTTAATAAATGTATACATATATACATATACATATAAACATATATGCTAATATAGAGTAAATGCATGTATATACATACAGGTATATATTTTAAATATATATATATTTAAATATATATAATATAAATATATATATGTGTGTGTAGAGAGAGAGAGAGTGAGCAACTAAACTGTCAGACCACTAGAATAAAATGTTTAAAATAACTCACTTGAATGTGTCTAGAATGATGTAATTTTTTAGGTAAGAACATTCAGTTCTAAAAGAAAAATAACTACTATGGTATACTCATACATTATTGAAATTATATTAAGGATCAATATTGTTTTAAGTTTCCCTTTTCAATCAATTTGTAAAATATTCCACAGATTATTGTAATCACCTAACAAGATACAGAGATAATAAATTTAGTATGCACTTCTACTATATAGAAATACAAGATAGTTTTAATCAAGTGGATCATGAAGTAATAGGAATTTGTGACAATATTTGTTACTGAAAAAACATCATTCACTTTCACAAATAATGTTTGTATGAATGTAATACAAAACTGGCAAATGACCTTGTTATGAGGTGTTATGCACCTTAATGGCCTTTATTAAAATAACATTCTATCTGTAATTTACTGTAGGGTCACTTGTTACCTGGGTAAGCAATTTCAGTCATTGCAATTGTGAACTTCATTCTAAATCTGTGCCTATTTAGTTGATGGTGAGCAATTCTTGTTGAAGTCCAAAAATAACACTCAGCTGAATGCACATGGTCTGGATGAACTATACGGGGTATAACTGGCAGAGATTCAGAAGAATCAATTGCTCTGATTTCACCACTCAGTAAATGGACTAAAGCTGATGGTCTGAACTGAAAGTAATAATTGGAATGTTCTACATTGTCTCTGCTCCAGAGCATGTATGACAACTTCACCAAATAGTTAGGCGCCAATTACATCTTAAAATTCATTTAATATCTTCCTGAAGTATCTATGTACTTTATATAATGTACTATGTACTTTATATAATGCATTTTTACAACATAAATGCATTGAGTCATACTTTGTATAGCTAATTGAGCCATTTTCATTGGTAATTTGTCAAAAATGTCACAATGATAGGGAAAATGCTTCTAGCTAAAACACTGCACTAAATTCAGCCTACTATAAAAATAACTAGTTCCATTTCATATCTTCATGCTTTGGCTCCAAATTCTTGTGTATTTTTGTCATTCTAAGGTAGCTGCTTACAACAACAAATGTGGAATCAACAAGAAAACTTTCTTGAATAGTTTTATTTTTATATATAGTTACTAATACATTTAGTGTGCTATGTTTCTATTTGCATTATTTAATAAAATAGAAGTGAGATGACCTGCGATTCATCTTTAGTAACCATTTCTCTTTCCATTTCCATTTGAATTTAGTTTTATGAGATTGCTCATATAGTTATTTTTTTCTTACAGCAATCACACTAGGAAGACTATTTTTAGTATGGTTCATATAAATATGATATGTAATAAATTCTCCAAGTCTAACAAAATCCAGTGTTTTTTTCATTTTAGTGTTCTGGAAGAATGCATTTTGCAAACAGTATACATGTAAATGGTTGTTTGCAAAAAGCTATGATTAAGTTGATTAGCATCAAATTCATTAATATTGTTTCAGATTAAGAAATCATAATACATTTGACTGAGTACAAAAAGCTTCCATGTGACAGGGATTATATTTTTCTTGGTCTTTTTCTGCATACCCAGCGCTTCCTTTGTGTCCAGCATGTCAAAGGCATCCAATTGGTGTTTGTTGAATGATGAATAAAGAGGAAGCACATATTTTTTCTGGTATTTTAAAGACAAAAAAGTACTAGTCAGAAATTTCAGAGGGCTGAATTGCCTTTTTTATTTTATTGTTTTAAAATTATTTTTGTTCAGTTACAGTTGTCCCACTTTTTGAGCCTGTTTTATTGGAGTAAAATCTTTGATTACCTAATCCATTGCAGAGTCTTTGCTTGGGAGGGACGCTACAAAGGTGAATATTGTAAGTCACTGAACTAAGGTATATTTAATTTAATGGTCAACAGTAGTATTTATAAAATACTTATGAAAATATTTCTGTAGATTTATATTTCTGTAGATTCAATATTCTAGCTTCTATTGCCAAACATTCTTACAAGAAAAGTACACTTTGAAGAAGATAAAATTAAAATTCTTTTTCAACTTATCTTCAGTCTTATCATTCTTTTAAACATCTGAAATATCTTCTAAAAAATGTATGCAACAATGTCTTATGCCAAATTTTCTAGGGAAATTTTTGTGTCTTTACTAAAAGGCGCTTTTGTGTTAGTTCAAGAAAATTACAGTATCTATGTGCTCTCTATACTCACAAAATTCTCTTAGAAAATTTGGCAATATGGTAACTATGTGAGGTGATGAATTTGTTAATTATTTTAATTGTCATGATTATTTCACAATGTTTATTTATATCAAGACAAATTTTACACCTTAAATATATACAATTTTATCTGTTAACTTTGTCCCAATAAAGCTAAAAAGTCAACTTACATGCTTTAAAATATTGTCATTTGATTGGCTATTGGTATATCTTTGGAGAAATGTCTTCTGAATTCTTTTGCCTCTTTTTTCATTTCTTTTTTTGTTGTTTTTGTTATTCAATTGTAGAAATTCTTTTTATGTTCTGAATATTAAACCCTTATTAGATACATGATTTGCAGATATTTTCTTCATGAGAATAAGAAGCTTTAATAATAAACAAGTTTTAAATAAGTATCCTTTTTTAACTTTGAGAGCATTGAAACTATCTGCTGCTAACAAGGCACGAAAGTTAGCAGAGAAATTGCTCTATATCAACCTGCAACGTCTAAAACATCATGCACAACTCAGAATTGTTTTTAATTTTATCTGTGGTGGACAGTGTAATGAGATGGCCTCCCAGTGATCCCCTGTTGTCGTGCCCTTGTCTAGTAGCCTCTCCTTGAAAGTGAGATGGTTAAATAACTTACTTCTTATTTATTTATTTTCATTATTGTTGTTTGGTTATAGTAGTGACTTACTTTTAACCGATAGAATATAGCAAATACAATGAGAGGTCTCTTCTGTGGTTTGGTTACCAAAGGTCATGAATTCTATCTTGCCAGTAAACTCTATGAAAGGAAAAAAAAAAACAAAGGCAAACTTTAGTTTGAAAACCTTTGATAAATTGAATTCTTACAACTTTGTGAGCTCAAAGCCCTTCACACAAGCCTTCAAATGAAACCCCATTCTCGACTGACACCTCAGTTTGAGTCTTGTGAGAACCTAACACACCCATGCCGTATCTGAATTCTTGGGCAATAGACTGAGATAAAATAAATAACTATATAGATACACATATACATATATATATTTATACAGTTTTAAGCCATTGAATTTGTGGTTATTTATTATGCATCCATAGACAACTGTTTCCTAACTAAATTTTCTCTGTATTGAAATGATTAGAAAATGATCAAACTTATTAAAATAATTTTAGAATAGCATTTACTTAATATAAAGTAATGCAAATAGATATCTTAACATATCTTTAAAAAATAATCTAGACTGAATGTTTTTAAAAAGAGAGATTAAATAGGACTCACAATGAAGCTATGAAAGAAAAAATATGTATACATTTATTATGTATAGATGAAAATACATAAATGAAAATATAAATAAACAAAAAATATTTTCCAAAATATATGAAAAATAGACAATGATTCACAAAGTTTTACCATTCATATCTCAAAATATACATATTATTAAACTAATTAACTATCAAATATTCAGGAAAGTCAGTTTTAATTGATAAAACTCAATACATTACATAGTAATTACATTCTGGGTTTGTTTCTGCCCAGCTTGAAATCTAATCATTAGAATAGTTACACAAAACTGTGTTACTCTCAATATATCTTATATATGTGTGTATGTATATGTATATTTGTGTGTGTGTGTGCATATGTATATACATATAAAAGGAGACCTTGCCAAAATTCTGGAAGAAACCAACCAAATCGTTTTCTTAGGAATTTGAATTTAGGGTCCTAAGTGATGAGTTCAAAGGATGAGAGAGTAGTGGATTCAGGAACAAAGTACCAAAATGAATCCAGCAATTAAAGCCAAAGATGGAAAACACCAAGGGATAGCAAAGATTAATTGTTCTCCAGTGCATCTGTCCTGAATAAGGAAGAGAGGTGCATACATGGAGAGACAATCCTAACTAGAAACTGTAATACATGTCTGAGGAAAAAAACTCCAGAATTTGCCTAGCCTAATAAATTCCCACTAGACATGAGCCCAGGTTACTGCTTGAAATTTAATCGGTATTTTTCTAAGTATCCCTTGCTTTTAGAATTGTTTTAATTTTTAATTTTTTCAATTACAGTTTACATTCAATATTATTTCTTATTAGTTTCAGGTATACAGCATAGTAGTGATACAATAATATATTTTTACAAAGTGTTTCCCCTGATATTCCCAGAACCCACCTGGCACCATGCATAGTTATTTCCATAATATTAACTATCTTTCCTCTGCTGTACTTTACACCCCCATGACTACTTTGTATCCTTTTTTAAATATTAAAAAACTTATGGAATTGATAATAATAATATTAAAAAGTTATGGAATTTCCTTACTTAAAATATTAATATAAATTCATGTCTCCTTTTTTATTAAATTTACTGGAATGACATTGGTTTTAAAACTGTGTAGGTTTCAAGTATACAACTCAAGAACACATCACCTGCATACCACACCACGTGTTTACCCCCCAAAGCCAAGTCTTTTCCACCACCCTTCATTTCTCCTTTGCCCTCTTCTGCCTCCTCCCATCCCCCTTCCCCTCTGGCTATCACTATGAAATTGCCTGTCTCTTTCATTTATGTGTTTATTTTTTGCTTAATTCCCTTCACCTTTTACACTCAGCACTCCAATCCTCTCCCCTCTGACAGCTGTCAGTCTTTTCCATGTATCTACACTTCTGTTCTACTCTGTTTGTTAGTTTGTTTTGTTTATTAGGGTCCACACATAAGTGACATCAAATACTACTTGTTTTTCTCTCACTGGCTTATTTCATTTAACATAATATATTTCAGGTCCATCCTTGAGGTCACAGAAGGTAAGATTTCTTTCTTTTTTACAGAGAGTAGTAGTATCTTTGTTTATTGACAACTGCACTTGAACAACAATAATTACACGTGTTATTTCTAGTTTCAAACATGTCAGTTGCTAGCTGAGTTATACTTGTGTCACTTTTTAAACTTTTAAAAGAACATTTGCTTGTCATTGTTTTGTTTTCCTTTATCTTTACTTAACATACAAACTAGAAAAAAGTTAATGAGTTTTCATGCTGAAAGCAAATCAATATGACTAAACACTATATAGTATGTACTAGTATACACATACTGGTGTATACATACTAGTATATAGTACATATACTATATATAGAATATAGTAATATATACATATATAGAATCATTAGTTCTATAAGCAAAGCACATGTATGATGTATACATTTTATATATTATATAGTAGTATATACATATAGTATATATACTAGTATGTGTGTATAGTATGTATATACTAGTATGTGCATACTACTATATACTATAGTATATACTGCAGTGTATACACTATACATAGTATGTATATATCACACATGTGCTTTGCTTATAGAACTAATGATTCTCTAATTTGTACTCCATAGTTCCTAGAAAATATTTATTATTTATGTGACAAAGGAATTGTGAAACTGATTATTTAAAGAAAATTTCAAAATATTCCTGTGTAGATTAATGATGAAATTTTAAAGATGCAGCGATGACCTCTATTGAATATGTACCCAATTATCTCTGCTACATCCTCAGTCAGCCATGAACAAAGAGAAAATTGGTCAAATTTAATTTTGTCAATGTGAGCAAAAGACATCTTACATTTTAAATAATTAACTTAAAAGTCACCCTGGAGCATATCACATAGAAACACTTTGATACAGTCAGCTTTCCTATAATGAAATAATGCAACCACAAAATTATACTTTTTAACTGCCTAAAAATTGAAGTTGTTTACAAGTAGTTAATTCAGAATTAAAACAATATAACTTCTTATTCATAATTTTGCAAAGAAGACAAGGAAATCATGTTTCAGATATTTTAAGATCAATAGAGTTAAATTTATAATCATAAGCTAAGTAAATTATTACCACAATTTTTTTCCTGAAATGAATTGATGTAATATAGATTCTTTGTTAAAATAATCAATATGGCCTGTGGATGAAGATCCAATTGTGATTCGATTTAAAACACACAGAAACTCTCATAAATATACTAAGAAAACATCTGATACTTATGAAGTATCACAAGTTAAAGCTTTAAGGAGAAATAGATGTAAATGTAGAATATTGTAAACATATCAGAATGTCATTAATCTTATGAATAAAAAGTAGTGCTGGAGAAGAATTTGTGTAACCATCACTTCGGATTCCGAATAGCACTCATCGCAAGGCACCAGGGTTTCTTTTCTTTTTTTATATTAGACAATTGTTAGTTCTCAATATATCCACACAAATACCAACAGCAACATATCTGTAATTAAACAAGTTGGATTTTCTACTCTTTGTTCAAACCGAACAAACGAAAACACATGGCATAAGGAGCCACGCAGTGTCGCAGTGAGAGGGCGCCAGAGAGAACTATTAGAGGATTTGATATCTGATTGGATGATTCTTGGGAGGGTCCAAGGAAATCAGGCTTTGCTCATGATTGAACGCTGTCAGGAAGTGGGAGATTTTTATGGTCATCTCAACAAATCTTAGCTTTATATAAGATTTGTTGTTACTTCCTTCTCGGAGATAAAGGGAAATTTGATATTTTGCGGTTTTCACAGTGACCTTGTTTTGTATCACTCTGTCATCCAGTCCGGGTGACCCAATGGTAGCATAACATTGTTTACGTTCACCAGGACAACAATGTGGTCTCCTGGGAACTTCAAGCCTGTTTTTAATAACAACGAGTCATAAGCACCTGTTAACATCAGGCCACCTCCCCAGTGTTAGGGGTTGTTTTGCTCATCAGAGTTTAGTATAGTTGCTATAAGCTATTTAATTCATTACACAGGACTTCATACATTTAGTGACAGTTCTGAAAATGACGCCAATTCTGTTAGATAATTCGTCCATATTTCAGATAACAACAGTGATCCTCAAAGGATTTACATGAATTGCTAATGGATTGTCACTGATTCTAGGCAGAGTCAGAAAGCAATCTCTCTTTTTTTTAAACCTGTGTATATGTGATGACTTCTATACCGAACTAGTCTCTCAAATGGCATGTTATATAGAATTTCTTCTCCGAGTTTTATTGAGGTATAATTGACAAATAATAATTATATATATTTGATATGTACCAGTTGATATTTTGATACATGTATACAATATAAATAATCATCAAAATCAAGATAATTAACATATCTATCAACTCATACAGCCACTGTGTTCTTTTTGGTTTCTTTTTAAAGATATACCCTTTTAGCTAATTCCAAAAATAGAATTCAGTATCATTAACTGTAGCCATAATGTACATTACATCTCTAGATTTCCTTATCTTTTATAATTGAAACTCTGTACCCTTTAACCAACATGTCAACATTTGCCCCTTCCCTCAGGTTCTGGCAATCACTAGATTATTTTTGGCTCCTAAACATTTGACTTTTGTGACTCCACATATAATTTAGATCATACAGTGCTTGTCTTTCTGTGTCTGGCTTGTTTCACTTAGTGCAATGTCCTCCAGGTTCAACACTGGGAAAGGATGTTCTCTTCAATAAACTGTGTTGGGAAAAATGAATGTTTACATCTGAAAGAATGAACATGGATCCATCTCTTACACCATACTCAGAAATCAACACAAAAATGGTTTAAAAAGTAAATGTCAGACTTAAATGTCTCAATTTATTAAATCCACACATCACCCATCGATGTTGGTTCCACTTCAATCTCAATTCAGAAAACATGGGATGAAGGCAACAGAGTGATTACCTAAATGGCATAGTTCATGTATTTAGAAAAAGCATGAAACCTCTCTATGGATTGTGTGTTCTCGTCCATCGGGTTGTACTATTTCACCAAGAGCAGCTGTGATGTAGTTGACCATGGGCTGTGACAATGCCAATGAATGTGACCCTGACTTGGGTTACTGCGTGAATGTTGGTGTTGTCATGAATAATCCAGAGAAGAAGGTTGGGGATAAAATTTCCTGGTCCATGTTTTTAACTGGGTCATTAAACTAATGCCTCATAAGCAGTTTTGTATGTAGATCCAGTTATCACTAGGGATGTATGAGCTGGAGGAAGAAACTGAGAAAGCACATCTAGAGAAAGAGGTAAGGAGTGAGGGGAAGGGGAGAGAGAGGCTCAGAAATTATGGCGTTCTACATGACAAGTTAATAGAGTTCATTAAAACTCAAATATATAACTCCTATCTTTTCTCTAATATAATTTGATACACTTTTACTAAGATTCCATAAATATTGACCCTGTTACTTGCTTTTTTTCTTCAGGGGGAATTACATAGCCTTTTATTATTACAAAGCAAAAATATGTAACAAATTAGAAAACAAACACAGACATGAATTTAAAAAACATATTCCTACTAACAAGAGACAACTGCTATCAGTTGTTAGTGTATATTTTTTTTAGATATTTTTCTGTGTGTGTTTGCTAAATGAGATCACACTGTACTTGCTTTTTTACTCAACGGTGTACTTTTCCATGTTAGGATGTATTCAGTTTTCATCCAATAAAATAAGTAGATGAACTTCCAGTTTCCCAGTGACCCCAAAGTGTTCGATACAGGATCTAACCTACGACCCCTCTAGCATCTGCTTTAGTCCCTGAAGTCTCAATTTGAATGTAATGCGGCCACAGTACAGACAGATGGAAGAGGCTACGCTGGTTGTCCTGCAGGCTTCCTAGTTGCATTAGGCTGTTTTCTCCTGATGTTGTTTAGCCTGTTCCTCTGCCTCTTCTGTCCTCTATAAATTAGAAGTGTGACTTTTCAGTTAAAGTGGGAGACAAGAAGTACCTGAAAATTTTGTGAAGATCAAGAAATAATAATGATGTGCAAAAAAATACATCAATGCCAAGTAACAGGAGACAAAACAGAGTAGGAAGTTCATGGTGACTGGAGCTGAAAGAATTTACTGTGGTCATGTGAGAGGAGTCCTTTTGGGAGAACCCAGAAATAACAGGGAGGTGTTAAGTGGGGGCTAAGTTCCCAAATGGGCAGATGGAGACTCAGAGACATTACAATTTGGGCATAAATATAAATGTGATGTCAATTATATCTACAGGCTGGTAACATTTGAATTACACTTGCAAAGATGTTCAAGATGTGTAACTATAAAGGTAAAGTATGCGCATGGTTACGTAAAATAAAGACTAAATTCTCCCTTTTTCTCCCTTTCTCTGATCCCCACTGTCCCCCTGGCCCTCGTAATAGTTTCTGGCTTTGTTTTTGTTATAACAGTCATCACTGTAATTTAGAAAAACATAAGTAAGCTTTTACTTTCTCTCTCACCTTCAGCAATCCTATCTTCCCTCCATAAAAGATCTTATGAACTGTTATTCTAATATCAACAGTATCTAGCACTGTCCAGTAGCATTTTCTTTGCAACTCCTTGTCCTTTTAAATCTGAGACCTATATTCCTGGTAAATCCTAAACTGTGGTGAATCCTACTATTCAAATTATTCATATGAATGTCCGTGCACTTCAGTACTGGTGGAATAAACAACTGAAGCAGATCAATTAACATCCCTACATCATAAGCACTAACACTAAAGGGTCCTTAAAAGCTGCCTGGGAATTCCAATATACTTGGTGGTTAGGATGCTTTCCTTCTTTCAGAGAAAGGATGTAATTATATTACAGAGATACAATTAGCATCTTGTCCTAAACCCAGCATGAGCGAGTGTGCACAGTGTGTGCTGCAGTCAGAGAGAAGCATGTTTTACATTCTAGTAGAAACTGAAAGTGAAAAAGGCTCCTGTGACTAGCACTGATCTTTAAAAGAGCCTCTGCCCTTTCAGTTAGTTATACAAAACTTCATAGCATACCTTAGTCTCTGACTTTTGCCCTAGTGGTGACCCTATGCAATACAAAAGTGTTGTGATGTCTATAAAAACATGACAGTCATGTGAGAAATGTGGCATTCTCTTCCACCATGAACAGACTATGCAGCAGATGCGTTTGATGCCATGTGTCACATCTCTCTGGCCTAGTTCTGATTCATCTGTATCTGTGCAGGCTTGCGGGATCTCTGCAGATCATTTTACATGTGCCCACTGCAGATCATTTTACATATTTCTGCTTCTCTCTACTTCCTCAGCCCACGGGAGCCACAGCCCCAAATTAACACTATTAAAAGTATTCTCAACCATTCTGGCATGTGAGCCAAGGTATAAATATTCTAAAATCCCAATCTGTGGACTGATAATTTCAGCAAAACTTCTTAAGTTTTTTAGCAATTCGCAGTAGCATCAGCTTCCATTACTCAGAGCAGCAGCCTTGCTACTGTACCCAATATTTGGCTGCTTCTTCATCCTTATGTTTTTGAACAGATTGGCTTGCTAATTTTGGTTGAAAAAGGATTCCATGGTAATCAATTATTTACATGAGCTTAAAGCATTTCACCACAACCTGCTAATGAATTACAGAGAACAAAATAGTAGATGTCTGTAGGAGATTCCTGGTGTGCACACTTCACCTGAGTGATCAACACGAGCTTCTCCACTGTTCTCTGGTGTCCCTGTCAAAGATGTGCAAGCTAAAGCTAATCATGGATAAAATATAAAAAATAAAAATATTTAGAGTCATCCTACAGAATAATGGACTGTACTCTCCCATACTTCCGTGATACAAGTGCAAAAAATAAAGCGAAGTTGAGAAAGCTTTGTATATTAAAGACTACTGCAGAGATAACGGCAAATAAATGCGATGCGTAACTACTGGATACCTAACTGGGGAAAACTAAATGACTAGAAGTATATTTTTGGAAAAGCTCACAAAACCTGAGTGTGGATATGGATTAAATACCAGCCAAAATGACACCAGATCAGTCAAAATGCAGCTAACACCTTGGCACAAATGAATGAACCAAGTGGAGATAAAGAGAATCACCTAGCTAAATCCCAGACACCTGCTAAATACATGAAGGCATTTATTGTTATATGCTTCTGAATTTGTGATTTTTTAATATTTTCAGTATTCGTATGGTGACAAAAGCTAACATATTAGCATTGCTAATAAATACAAAAGAAAAGCCTTAATCTAGTCTAGTGCTGAATTTAGCAATGTATATTTAAATAAAATGCTCATTAACCATTAACCAAAAGATACTATTCAGTGGTATCTTTTCCCTAACTGACTTCAATTTAAAAGAATCTGGAAAAAATCTGAACCTTATTATCATAAATTATAAACAACATCAATGAAAATAATAATAATGGCATATAGTAACTGGTCTTGCAAAATGTAAATTATATACAATGAGATACCACCTCACAACTGTCAGAATAGCTATCATTGAGAAATTAACAAATACCAAGCACTAGTGAGGATGTGGAGAAAAAGGAACCCTCATGCACTGTTAGTAGGAAGGCCAAGTGCAGCTACTATGGAAAACAGTGTGGAGGTTCCTCAAAAAATAAAAAAAAATAGAACCACATGATGACCCAGCAATTCCACATCTGAAACAACACTAATTTGAAAAAAATATACACACCCCTACATTCATTGCAACTTACTATTTGTGACAACATGGGTGGACCTAGAGGGTATTATGCTAAGTGAAATAAGTCAGACAGAAAAAAATCAAATACCATATTATTTCGCTTATATGTGGAATCTAAATAATAAAATAAGTGAACACAAAAGAGAAACAGATCGTTGACACAGAGATCAAACTGATGGTCGTCAGAGGACAGGGAGCTTGAGAGCTGGGTGATAAAGGTGCAGAGATCAAAAAGTGCAGATTGGCAGTTAATGAATAGTCATAGGAATGTAAAGTAGAGCATATAGTCAATAACAGTGTGATAACTATGTACAGTCCCAAGTAGGTGCCAGACTTCTCAGGGGAGCACTTCACAAACTATATAAATATCCAATCACTATGCTGTACACCTGAAAATAATGTAAAATAATATAGAAATATCAAAAAAGGGACTATATATTAGACAAAGTGTATTTGGCCGGTGTACTTAACATTTTTATAGGTTCAGGAAGCATGTTTCCCTTCCATTTCTTATTCAGATGTAGAAAAATCACAAGGGACCATTGCTCTCATTCCAACAACCAGAAGGCATGTGATAACCAAAAAATGTTGTTAAAATATCTCCTCAAAGAGCTAAGATACAATCTAATAACTTTCAGAAAGTGGCAAACCCTTCACGGAAGTGAAATGATCAAGACTTCTCTAATCCCTGGAAAATTATGTTGGGAGGAATTCATGTTATACGGAAGAGTGGAAGCAAAAAAGAGGGTGAGCAGGAAGCAAATACAAGATGAGACACAAACCCAAACATGGAAATAATTGCTTGCCTCCCTTGGCTTCCCTGAAACCTCCTCATCCTGGTGAAAATTATCTTTAAATTATCTGACCTACATGTAAAAATGGTAACATCATACTAGGAAAGTATGTCTATTACTGTGAGGATAAATTAATGGCTCTTCTAAAGTGGAAGTGTCCCAATGTAGCTACCTTACTATCAAGTGGACACATGATGTACTGGAGAAATTGTCACATTTTGTGTGCTCTATTTTTGACTTGGTCATTGGCAGTTTGGAAAACTGACAATGTCAGCACCTCATTAGCCTTTGTAAGAGGGTAAATGAGTTTGGGGGCCTATATCTAGCCTTCATATTTGCCACCATGGTCATCAATCTAACATTCTAGCACTGGGCTGGCTGATGTAACTAAAGGATCATTTTGTCTGCTTAATTTCTCACTGCCTTTGCCATGTGTGGATACTCTCTGGAGGTGTTAGCATATGATGTAAAGATCTTCAAAACTTTTTTCTCACTCCCTTATGTCCATTCACATGCATTTAACTCAATTATCCTTGTCTTCTATCTTCCAGTCTTTTCCTTACATGCCCTGAATCAGCTCTCAGGCCATTTCCTACTACTCACACGTATTTAAATATGTATTTAAATATCTTTAACCACATAAAAGTCATATCTCTGTATCAAGTGACTTGACACTGTATCTTTAATATTAAGCCATATCTTTGAGAGACTGCTCAGAGTTCTGCTCAGAGTTCTATTGATAGAAAACGGTCTTTCAAGGCCACTCATTGGCACAGGTATAATATACCTATCATTCATTTTCAACTCACACCAAAATATTGAAGAGTCTTATTATAAAATTAAGTTCATGCTGTGTTTCATATTTAATGACTTTACAATATCCCTCATACAGACCTCATGTGACTTGGAAGCCATTTGTGGGTGTCATGGGTCTGGTCTGTCTGATCACAGAGCTTGTTAGTGCATAATCCCTGATGTCACAACCCCACCATGTAGTAGACTGTTGCTTTGGCCATCTGAATCAGTGACTTTGTGGGTCTAACAAAAAGTTGCTCATGATGGGCAATTCTAGTTGTTTGGTGTCCTCAGACCAGATATTTCAATTCTGTTAGAGTTCACTTGCAAGCCAGGAGTTGTCAGAAGGCATATTATGCTGCACCTCAGATGGCATCACCTTGCTGCAGAGAGACAAGAGAAAGAGTTGCTATTCACTCATTCATGTGTTGCAAAGTGTATGTCAAATTTTCCCACTGATGCCTCCCCCACCATAGACTGTGCTGATTTGTAGGATCCAAGTGGCAAGACTGCTTGCACTGCAGCCCAGATCTCCTGCGGAAACTTGCTACTCTGGGATGCACTCAGAGCTAAGGGCCTTCCGAGTCACCTTGCATACCACTGAGACTTTATCCCTAGATGCAGAAAATGTTCTCTCTGGAACTTAAAAAAAGCTACCAGGCATTGTACTGCCTTCTTTATGATATGCTTTATATTATACAATGCATATTGTTATATTTCTTATTGTAGTATACATACCACACTCATAGTAGATCTATTCAAGCATGTCCACTTTCCTCAACCTTATCATTCCTTACATTAATAATTTGGGCATTTCAGCTTCACTCAACACAGGCCATCACCTTGGCAAGCTCTATCGAATCTCTGAACTTTGACTAGACTGTACTTGTGAGTGAAATGTTTTTACTAGGCTAATCTTGATTGACCTTTCAGGAAACAAAGTGTATCTCCTCCATTCTCCGATCTCCATGTGTCAGGGAAGCATCCATGTTTTCACATGGGTGATGTGTGTTTCTTTTGAGCTCTCCTAATGATTAGGCATGTGAGCTTTTTTTAGTGCATATCACAATATGTGGTGATTTTTTTCTCCTCCATTAGGTGTCAGTTATTTAATAAAGCCATGAATCTCTCAGAACCCATTTTAGCTTTAGCATTCAACAACTTATCCTTCAAATTTAAGATGTTTGTGATTTTCTGATCAAGGAGATATAAATAATAAATGTACATCTTTGAATGAGATACTGCCTAACACCTATTTGGGTTCATATTAAGAAATATTAACCATACAGAATACATTTTACATTTTATTCAAATTAAAATCATATTATGTTTATATAATTACAAGAAATAGAGGTTTAAATAATATAAAAACATTTACAAGGAGTTAGAACACCCTAAAAGTGTCATAGATGACTTGACAGCAGCAAATGAGGCTGATTATGCCAGTGAATATGGCTCATCTAAGATAAAGTGAAATGATTCAGCTGTTTGTCACAGAGCAATTGCTTGACAGGCTACTAGAGTACTTTCCCCAGGCTAGTACTTAATAAGAGTTGTGCAAATGAATAGATCCAATTTGTGCTCTACACGCAACTGCAAAGTGGGTAGGCGGGTGTTATAAAACATCAACATTAATGAGAAGCTCTGAAAGCTATAATCCCAGTAAGAATTAGCAAAATATAAATTTTACTTTTAGCATGATGAAGGAAAAAGTTTCTACTCCTATTGAACAGGCATTGTGCAACTTTGTGTATATATAATGTTGGTATTTAAAAGTCCACAAAACACATGTGCACATGCATACACAGAAACATTTATATGTATATGTGTATACAGGTTCTTAATTATAAACAAATTACTGTCCAGTAAGAAAACAAAAATATATATCCATATATTGTTGTGAGTTATAAAAAATACCAACTGACCCCACCCAAACCGTATCTTGATAGCATTGCAGAAATAAAGCTATATACTGCATGATCAAAGGTGGGTTTTACTGAGACATAAGAAGATTCTTAGCTATCAGTGAAAATCAGCTAGATAAATATCAAAGAATATTGTCCACTCCTGGAGTATTTCTTCCAAGACTCAGTTTCTTTTAGCATGGTTTATTCCAAGATTTATCCAGATGCACTTGAAAGAAATAGGACACACTGGATTTTAACAGAAGTTATGGAGGGAATAAATGAGACAGGTGGTCAGGTAACTTTGAGAAATCACGTGTTCAACTAATTCAAGGTTTTCCCCTTTCTGTACTTCTCATTGCCTTTAACATGAAAGTAGCTCTTTGTATTACCCAAGAGGAATCAAAGTTTGCAGAAGTGTTATAATCCTGGTTCTTCGAGTGCTGCTGTGATTCCTGGTCTGAATACCTTGCTTTGGGAAAAGGTGTTGCTGGGGTGTGAGCACTAGTTAAAACTGATGAAGTCCATATGACTAAAGGAATGCATGGTGTGCAAAACAACTTATGTTTTCCAAGTCATAGTTTTCTTATCTGTCAGAATGCTGAGAGCAGAGAGGATGACATCATGCTCTGTAACCTAGACTTTATATAATGCTATTACTACAACAACAATACCTAATAAAGTGTTTAAACTTAATACATAATTTGGAAGTTAAAATGAAACATTGCATTGGCTGAAAAGTCCATATGTTTTTTACTTAAAATGAAAGACACATTTTTCATTTTCACCAATAACTATTGACTTGGATTATTTTGAGTATGTGGCTATCTCCTGCTATTGGCTTCTAGTGGGTAGAGGCCAGGGGTGCTGCTAAACATTTCCCAGTGCATAAGACAGCTGCATAGCAAAGAATTATTCATCCAAAATGTCAATAGTACTAAGAAACTTCACAAACCGCTTTTGACACATTTGATCCATCACAGCATCTTCTCCATACACTACACAAATTTTTTTTTTTGCATTTTATCTTTCTCGAGATAATAAAGCATAAATGTTGTATATTTTCTTCCACCTTTAATATTAAAATGTCTGCACAAAAATTTACTAATTTTGTTAAGTTTTTTAAAAATGCATGCTATTATGGCAGCTGTCACATACAGTCTAACAAAATTGTCTTGAATGACATTAAGGACAACTAAATGCTACTAGAACCATCACACAGAAAAAACTACATGAACTTTTTGGCCATCCCAATACTAATTCCAGGGCAGTTAATAGGTTGATCACTATTTCAGCAACAAAATCTGCATTGTTTAAAGTATTACTTTTCCTTCCAAATTTCATTTTTAAACATATTCCCCATGATGTGAGTTGCCTTTTCCCAAGTGACTAGATCATTCAAGGTAAGGGAACAATCAAAGCCAGCTTTGCTTCAGGCTATTTGCATTTGATGTCACTTGAATTTAAACCACAAAGACATTTCAAAGAGAAAACGGTTACATCTCCTAACATGTAGCCCAAGAGACAGGAAATCATGGCATCCTTGGGCCACGACTTGCAGTTATGTCAACATGACAACTCTCATCTGCTTTTCACATCCACACACACATGCACACACACACAATTTGAATATGACAGTCTATGAACCATGTTTCCTTAAACTTTCTACCTTTAACTCTGCAAAAATAAAATATTCAGCTTTTATAACAGCTATTAAAGTCTATTAACTCTCTCACAATTATACTAGGGAGGTAAAAAGAAAGTGATTATGACTTCTGGGTCTAAGACTCATGCTGACATTCCCAACTATGTGAGTTAAAAACCATCCTGAGAATGCTCTTTCCTCATTGATTCACATCTACCTTCTGCTTTGAATACTATAGATATCCAGCAAAATCAGTACATTTATGGCAAGGAAAGTTAACTAAAACTACCTCTAATACTTCAAGCAAGACCTCACTTGTTTACCAAGTCTCATTTCCCATTGTCATTTGCATGCAACTCTTGATTAAAAGGCATTTAAAAAATAGCAGTTTGAGCAGACTATTTTGAGGTCTCTTCAAATACACTTTTCTGGTAATCGTTCTGTTCTGATGTAACCTAAATCATATATGAATCATTCCATCACTTTAATTGTTTAAAAATTTTTGAATAACTGCCATACTCCTTTGGAAGAAATAGAAGAGAAAAAGAATACAGAAATAGGATAGGACTGGCACTACCTTTAAGAAACTAACATTCTAATGAGGATGGACAAATGCAAACACAAGTAAAAGAAAGTTGTTTAAGGAACTCATTTCTGAGTAGTTAGCTAAGGGTTTATGTAGGCAATAATTCTAGGTTTAGTAGAACCTAGAATTATTTTATTATTATTATTATTATTACTATTGTTTGGGAGACTATACTGAATTGGATATTACATGTAGGTGGAAGAGAACCTACAAACTGTAAAAACACAGACAGAAAAATCAGCATTTAAAAAAATATTTTATTTATTTTAGACAGAAGGAGAGGGTGAGAGAAAGAGAGGGAGAGAATCATCAATGTGTGGTTGTCTCTTTCACGCTCCCTACTGGGGGCCTGGCCTGCACTGGGAATCGAACCAGCAACCCTTTGGTTTGTAGGTTGGTGTTCAATCCACTGAGCCACAGCAGCCAGGGCTCAAATTAGCATATTTTTGTAAGGTGGCAGTAATAGATTTGGAGTTAAATTTGGAGATGAAGTACCTAAGATGTGTAGCTGTTTGTGAGGGACAGGCCCTTGGCCCACAGTTACAACACTTGATATCAGGGAGATCTGGTACAGTTACCAGTCTGGGGAAACAAAATGACCAGGCTTCCAAAGCTTCTTCAGATGAGATTGGTGGGTCACACTGAGGTCCATAATTGGGATCCAGGTGCCAGAGATAAACAGTGTCTTAAAAAAGATTATATCTACTGCTTAGCAACAGATGAGAAGAAGGACCTTCTTTAGGTCATGTCTAGGAATAGATAAACCACTAAAAGAGATTTCTGATGCATGAGGGGAGGCAATTAATACAGCAGAGGCCTGATTTTAAGGAGTAAGGCAGCTGTTGGACTTGAAGATTATATGAAGATCAGTGAATAGTGTCCACCATTGTGTAGGTCAAAGAGCATGGCCAGGTAAATGAGCAAGTGACATGGGCGCAATGGAGGACCAGAGCAAGCTACACCTGTAAAGTGGTGTTATATGTGCTTATTTTAAAATATCAGCATTGTGCTAAGTGCAATAAGCCAGGCAGTGAAAGACAAATACCATATGATCTCACCTATGAGTGGAACCTAATCAACAAACAAACAAGTGAGCAAAATATAACCAGAGACTTGGAAATAAAGAACAAACTGACAGTAACCAGAGGGATGGGAAAAAGGAGGATAACTGGGGAAAGAAAGGGAAGGGTGGTCAAGGAACATGTATAAAGGACCCACGGACAAAGACAATGGCTTGTGGGGGGAGGGTTGAATGTGGGAGGTGGGGATGGGTAGAGCAGGGAAGAGTAATGGGAAATGGAGACAACTCTAATAGAACAACAATAAAAAAATAAAATTCAAACTGAAAAAAATCAACAATTACTTTTAACAAGAATACCAACTTATTAAGAGTTTATTAAATGTGTTAAGTAGAACTGAGGTTCAAAAACACATCTAACAGCCTTGCTTGGCGTGGCTCAGTGGATTGAGTGCTGACCTATGAAACAAAGGGTCACTGGTTTGATTCCCAATCAGGGCACATACCTGGGTTGTAGCCCAGGTCCCTAGTAGGGATGCACGAGAGGCAACCACACATTGATGTTTCTCTCCCTCTCTTTTTCCCTCCCTTCCTCTCTCTCTAAAAATAAAGGTGAAGGGTTTTCAGGAACAACTGTAAAGGACACATGGACAATACCAAGGAAGGGTAGAATCAGGGGAGGGAGGTGGGGATGGCTGGGGTGGGGATAGAGGTGGGAGGAAAAGTCAGACAACTCTCCTTGAACAACAATAAAAAAATAATATATATATAGTCTTTATATATATTGTATATATATATATATAAATGAGTAACATGTTTAAAAAGAACACATCAAACACTGAAATAAAATTTCTTTAGACACTGACCCACTGCTTAGTGCTATATTTATTCAAACATTGGTTTTTATTTACCTATTAAATACATATGTTTGTTAATGGTATTGATATGTAAATACTTTATCTTAATTTTCAAGTGCGTTTCAAGTGTTATCAAATAAATTGTTGTATTTAGACTTTACCAACTAAAACAGTGTAAGAAATTATTGCTTTTGTTTTCAATAACATTATCCTTTTTCAAATTATTATTATCAGGCTGAGAAAGAGGTTTATTTATAAAATTAGGCTTCAGTATACAAGTAATGTTACCACAGGAATATTTTGTCAAATGTATTTTAATTCTGCTAAACATGTACGTACTTTTCACACCTATATCTAAGTCAGACTTTAGGTCACATAGCTTTCTCTGGAAGAAAACAAAGCAACATATATACAACATTTACATTCTAGTGACCCTGGTCCTACAGTCACTGCCCAGTCTTTGTTGGGTTTCAGGAATATCTCACTGTGTATAGTGATCAGAGAAAATGTAGCATTGATATTTATAAATCTGATCATTTGACCAGTAAACTTTGTAAGTAGCTACTCCTGCCAAGTTACCAGGATTCTTTGTCAATATTAACCTTTAAAATTCAGATGAAAATACCAAGAATACTTAGGATTTTAAAATATGTGCATTTGCAATAATTTCATTTGGATATGTAAAAAGTCATTGCATGCACTGTGATGATGTAACAGAAAAGCACCTAAACAAGGCAGCCAGATAAGGAATATGATCACTCACACATTCGAAACTGATGATGTGTTAATGGCACTTTTCAAAGTATTTACATGCATTATTTCGTTTAATCTCAGAGAAATTATTAGAGCTAGTAATCAGGCTCAGTTGTTCTAATTCAGGTACATCATGCAATCATTCTAAAATGCTATCATTTTGAATAACAAGTTTGTTTCCTTTGGGAAGTTACAAAATAACTATGCCCCTTGGGTTCCTCATCTATTGTATTATCTGATCAGTGTTTATATGCCATTGCATAAGGACAAGATGAATTAATAAATCAAATGTCTTACTATTTATAGATCTAGAATGTAAGAGGAAAATGTTAAGAAAGAGAAAAAAGAGAAAGACAAAAACATTTTTTACAGTCCATTAAATATATTTTATTTATTTATTTATTTTAAAGATTATATTTATTTTATCTTTAGAGGGGAAGGGGAGGAGAGAGGGAGAGAAATATCAATGTGTGGTTGCCTCTCATGCGTCCCCTGCTGGGAACTGGCCTGCAACCCAGGCATGTGCCCTGACTGGGAATCGAACCATGATCCTTTGGTTCGCAGGCCCACACTCCATCCACTGACCTACACCAGCCAGGGCTAAACATCAGATATTTTAAAAATTTAACTTATACATGCATATCTTTATAAGGTAGGAAGATAGGTGGGTACATTGAAAATTAAGTGCCTCTAATTAAAAATGTTAGAAAGGATAGATTGTTTTCCTTAATCAGAGAATTGCAATATGTTTTAATTCGTGAGCAGGCATAACCTTATTTAAGAATACTGTCAAGAAGCTTGTTTTTAGTAATTATAATGGAAATTAAAAAGTAGAAAGAAAAGGCAAGAGTAATCACAACTCTAATAAGCAGTTTTAAAAGTATATTATTTGATTATCAGTATATAAATATCTACTTTGAAAGGGTACATTTCTGATTAACATAGTACAAAAGAAAAGCTTGATGATTAACAAAATACTCCATGAACAATTTTTTTTGTTTGTTTTGTTTTTCAGAGCAGGCTCTTGCAAGTGCTGGCAAATTAGTTTTTATTCAAGATTTAATGTCTTTGTCAATCTTGATTCTTTAGCTAGAAAAGGCAAATCTGATTTACATTAACCTGAACATGTTAATAATTAATTAATCTCTCAGCCTTCTGGCCAAGTTCTGAGGCATTTATTCTATTTAACTCAGCAACGAAATATTGTTAGTCACTTTCTTTTGAGAAAGGTGGCTCTAATTTATTGGCACTATTAGGACCTTTTATAATCTGCAACCTAATCAGCCTTAACAAAAGATTTCGTACTTGGCATGGCTCAAATATTTTGCTCAATGACCTATTGAGAAATACAGCTTTCCCTTGCTTTTCTGCCCTAATTTACTGCAGTGATTTGGCGTTTGCACGTATTTGTCCAGTTCATATGTTTGGGATTGGAAAATGTACAATAGAATGAATACATATGTTTTATAACATGAATCCCTCAAATTTCACCATGTATGGTAGAGTATAACCAAATAGATGATAAGTTAGTGTTATTTTTAATATAAGTGGATTAACAGATATATACTGAAATTGCATCATTTCATTATTTATTATTCTCATTAGACTCATGAACCGAGCCTGTGGCTGACAGCATGAGGGCTTATAAAGGATATAGGTCAAGTGTAAAGTATAATTTCTTCAGTTATGATTTGAAAACCTGTCAACAGAAAGATTGAAATTTTGTCAACCAAACTGATTGAATTTCTACTGGATTTGGGAAATATGTAGTACCTGTGACAATATTAATATACTAAAATTATCACTCATTGAGTTTCTACATTTTTATCTCTCTCCACAGTATTTGCAAAATCAATAGAATTTTCTTAAGAAATTAGTGAATATCCCTAAAATATACAACAAATTGGTATCCTCCCATTTTAGTTAGTCTACTTTTCCAAGTAATTATTTGTAAAAATCAAGAGATGAGATAGTTTTACCAGAAAGGCTATATAGATATCACATTAAATGCTGCTGAGAGGCTCAGTAAAGTTATGACTAATTTTGTATATAAAGCTCTTAGAAATCAAGTTTGGAATTCTTGGGTAATTATGTGAATGATTAGTTTCAGGTTTGTGATTAATCATGGCAATCAAACACAATATATAGCATTGCATCATGGAGTCTGAAGCACCGCAAAGCAATAAAGCACTATAAAGAATTTAGATAGTAATGGATTGAAAGACAGAGATGAGATTCTTTTCTTGGGATCATAATTGTTTAGAATCAAAACTTACTTTCTAATATAAAATTCTGATATTACACAAGAATACATATCTACATCGAACTTGAGTTTTAATCAAATGGGCATGTAATAGTATTTATTGTTGAGTCAAATGATGCAAATATAATTATATTTTATTTATTTAAAAACGTTCCTTTAGTTTTTTCTAGAGTTGATATTTACCTCATAGTTTTATTTACTTTGATGTATTCAGACACATTGTTAACTATTTCTCTTAATCCTGTATTTTAATTACCAAGTATAATTTATATCTTCTTCAATAAGGCAGGCTGTTGTGAATTTTGATTCACTATAATGTAATCGGAACTCAACTTCCATTGACTTCTGATACTTTGATAATCCTGAACTCTATCGCTCCTCTCTTTTGTCTTCTTCCTTCCTGCTTTTCTTAATTTGGTGGAGTATGTATTTGACTAACTTCATCACAAAATATACATATCAAAAATATTTTAGATCTTCCAAACTGAAACTATCAGAGTTATTAATTGGATACCCAGTGGGTTCAGAAGCTTTGTTGATGGTGTTTCTTCAACAAAAAGCAAACTTTTGGGGACATGTGCGCGCCTGGATGTTAATCATGTTAATGTAGTTCTATTCTTGACTTGTTTATGCCATTGATGTATTTATCAGTCTTCACTGAAGTTTTACACTGTCCTCATAATGTCTTCAAACATACGTTGTAAGTCTTTCTCATGTGCACTTCCTTTAAAAGATTGTTTTGTTTTGGTTTTATTTCCATATACATTTTAGAATCAGCTAGTCAATTTATATAAGAAAGAGCCTGCTGGGATTATAGCTGGGATTACAGGAAGTCTGTACATCAAGTTGGGGAGATTTTTTTAAAAAAGGTCCCATATTCTAAGGCTGAGCTTTAACTCAGGAATGTTTAACATTAGTTGAGGTGAACTTCAGAATTTCTATGGAAATATTATAAATATGTCTCTATTCTCCCCATTTTGAACTAGAATTTCTATAGAAATTAGATTAGCATTTCTTATCATTGTAGACTGGGTGGGAGTGGGGCAGATAGCTTTTCTTTGTAATCTCACAGATCTAATATTGGAGAATGTACTCAGGAAAGTTCTTTGGAGGATTCTCATCCGGTCTGAGTCCCAATAATCCATGTCTCTCCCTTTTGCAAAATAGATATTCCTCCTTATCCTGGGGAATACATTCAAGGCCCCAGTAGATGCCTGAGACCATGATATGGATAATACCAAACCCTATATATACTATGTTTTCCTGATATATACATACCTATGATAAAGTTTAATTAATAAATTAAGTACATTGATAGGTTAACAATAACTAATAATAAAGTAGAACGATTCTAACAATATACTGTAATAAGAGTTATGTGAATATGGCAATGTGGCTTCTTTCTCTCCCTCCCCCCCCGCCGCCGAAAACCAATATAGTAACTGAGACTGTTACTAAGTGACTAATAGGCAGGTAGCCTATACAGCTTGAACTAGCTGGACAAAGAGATTCACCCTGGCTGGTGTGGCTCAGGGGATTGAGTGCTGGCCTGCAAACCAAAGGGTTGCCAGTTCCATTCCCAATCAGGGCACATGCCTGGGTTTCAGGCCAGGTCCCCTTTAGGGGGTGCAAGAGAGACAACCACACATTTATGTTTCTCTCTCTCTTTTTCTTCCTCCCTACCCCTCTCTCTCTAAAAAAATAAATACATAAAGTCTTAAAAAAAAAGATTCATGTCTTGGGCTAGACAGAGCAGGACCCTCATTCTCTTCCCAGGTCCTCAAAATTCCCACCTGATTATAGTTCAAAGTCTCACAGTTTTTTCAGTCCCTTTGGTGCATATATATGTATATATATATATATACAATATATATATACACACATATATATAATTAGAGTTTAATTCTTCATAAAATATTGTTGGATCAAAAGCTGTAATCTTTTAGAAAGGGAGATGTAGATTACAAGACCAGTAAGAGGGTTTGGTTTTGCCTTACTTAAATCAGTCTCTCCATTGGTCAATCATATAATCTCCCATTCCCAATATGAAAATAAATATTGAAGTAATTGTTCATACTTTTAAAAGTTATGTATGTTTTTGCTATTTTACAACATCTATGTTTTGGCCATTTTTTAATTATTATTTTTAAATTTTATTTTTTGATTATGCTATTACAGTTGTCCCATTTCTCCCCCTTCATTCCCCTCCACCATACACACCCCCTCCCAGCCACATTCCCCCCTTTAGTCCATGTCCATGTGTCATAAGTTCTTTAGTTTCTACATTTGCCACACTATTCTTGCCCTCCCCCTATCTATTTTCTACCTATGGTCTATGCTACTTATTCTCTGTACCTTTTCCCCCTCTCTCCTCCTCCCACTCCCCTGTTGCTAACCCTCCATGTGATCTCCATTTCTGTGGTTCTGCTCCTGTTCTAGATGTTTGCTTAGTTTGCTTTTGTTTTAGGTGTGGTTCTTAATATCTGTGAGTTTGCTGTCTTTTTACTGTCATGTTTTTTATCTTCTTTTTCTTAGATAAGTCCATTTAACATTTCATATAATAAGGGCTTGGTGATGATGGACTCCTTTAACTTGACCTTATCTGAGAAGCACTTCATCTTCCCTTCCATTCTAAATGACAGCTTTGCTGGATAGAGCAATCTTGGATGTAGGTCCTTGCCTTTCATGACTTGGAATATTTCTTTCCAGTCTCTTCTTGCCTGGAAGGTCTGTTTTGAGAAATCAGTTGACAGTCTGATGGGAACCCCTTTGTAGGTGATTGTCCCCTTATCTCTTGCTGCTTCTAGAATTCTCTCCTTCATTTTAAACTTGGGTAATGTAGTTATGATGTGCGTTGGTGTGTTCCTCTTTGGGTCCACCTTCTTTGGGATTCTCTGACCTTCTTGGACTTCCTGGAAGTCTATTTCCTTTGCCAGATTGGGGAAGTTCTTCTTTATTATTTGTTCAAATAAGTTTTCCACTTGTTGCTCTTCTTCTTCTGGTACTCCTATAATTCGGATGTTGGGACATTTAAGGATTTGCTGGAGGTTCCTAAGCCTCTCCTCATTTTTTTGAATTCTTGTTTCTTCATTCTTTTCTGTTTGTTTGTTTCTTTCTTCCTTCTGGTCCACTCCATTGATTTGAGTCCCAGTTTTCCTCCCATCACTATTGGTTCCCTGTGCATTTTCCTTCATTTCACTTATTGTAGCTTTCATGTTTTCATCTAATTTGTGACCAAAATCAACCAATTTTGTAAGCATCCTGATCACCAGTGCTTTGAACTGTGCATCTGATAGGCTGGCTATCTCTTGGTCACTTAGATGAATTGGCTCTGGGGCTTTGATGTGTTCTTCTGCTTGAGCCTTTATTATTATTATTATTATTATTTTGGTCTGGTAGCGGCTGTTACACAGTGAGGGGCAGAGCCTTAGGTGTTCACCAGGGCGGGGCAGCCCAGTTGTTGGGATGTGACGCTGTATGACGGGGTGGGGTCAGAGAGGGAACAATGGCGCTTGCTCTGCTCTCTCTCATATTTCAGTACCTTCGGCCGCTTCCTACAAGCAAATTAGACACTTCTGGTGCTGCCTCCCAGGTAGGTGGGCTTGTGTACACTCTAGGACCCTGTAGGTCTCTCCAACGTACTCTCCTGTGAGGCTGGGAGTCTCTCCTGGCACCTCAACCCCAAGTGTTTTCAATTGGTGCTTTCATGCTTTATTTCCCGGTGCTGGGGTCCTGGTTTGCACGGTCTGTCTCCTCATTTTCACCTGGTTTATCTGCGAGCGAATGTGTGTCCGAGGTCAGCTAGCTACCTTGCCCGCCTGGGGTCTGCCAGCCACCATCTGCACACCCAGAATCGCCAACCACTGCTTTCTCCTGCTCTGATACCTCTCCGCAGGCCACCGACTCTGCTCCTCCTACCATTCTGGGTGAATGGTTGTTGAACTTCCTTACAGTTCAATTTTCTGTCAGATCTGGTTGTTTTTTTGTTTCTAAATCTTTGTTGTCCTTAATCTTTGTTGTGCGAGGAGGTACAGTGTGTCCACCTACACCTCCATCTTGGCTGGAAGTCCTGGCCAATTTTTTTTAACTCAAATTATGCTCTATGTTCTCTACAAATCATTCAAATATTTAAATTACATTTTTTTGCTGATGTAAGAATTCAGAATGAGAATAAACAGCTTAAATAAATGCTATTAAAGAACTTTCAGGCATTTATTATGAGGACAGAGTGAAGACCTTCATAATATTAAACACAATTATTCTCTAATAGTAAAACATAACTTTTTTCTCTATCTTTAGTTTCACATCTAAAACAACAATTTGTTTTTAACATTTATTGCAATGAAATGCTTAGAACTATTGAACTAATGCATAAATTAAAAGAATAATGCCTATGTACTTAAGAGAAACTATAGTTTGGTAGTATATTTATGGAATTAGAGTCAGAGAGCAAACAAATGAATGAACAATATAGAGATATTGTTAACATATTAGGATTACTTTAATTTTTATTTTAAAATAATTAAGCTTACTGGTTTCCGAAATAAGAAAAAATGAAATTAAAATATACCTTAGGCATTGAAAACCTCTTCTTTTCAATATTAAATTTGTATTGAGAAAATTGATCTTGTATATTTTAATGGAACAATATTGGATTTTCAAATATTCATTCTGAAGAAGCTTAAAAGAAAAAAATTATTTAGCTATTAATTTGCTTGAGGAGAAACTCTTGATTTTGTTCTTGTTATTTAAAATATAATCTATTTTGTATTTATCTTTAGAGTTTCAAAAACAATTTCATAATTAAGTTTATGTTTTTTTTGCTCCAGGCTTGCAAAAAACGATGAAAATACTGGCTGTTTTATGAAGAAAAGATTTAAGAGTTAAAAGCTGTAGGCCAGTTAAAATGCTTCATTTAAATATTTTGAAGATTCTCACTTAAAATAGTTCTAATAGTACATGAAGTTCTTTTTTGAACTTTGCATTTGTTTGGAATGAAAAACTAGGGAAAAACCACAAGGGAAATAACTTTAATGGAAAAATGGTACCTTCCTCCCTAAGGTTTAGAAAAGCTTATACAACTTGCTCCCCAGGCTTTCTTAGGGCAAATTTCCTCCAAAATGAAAGGAAGATTCAGGTCCTTCTTACAATACTACACAGAGGACAAAACACCAATCTGAAAAATTCAAACCCCAAAATGAGCCTAATATGCTAAATTTTCCACACAAAGCCAAAAACAGTCTTAATTTATTTTGCCTACTGCTTTTTATGTTGTGCTCTTCTCCACATCTGTGTCCTGTGGCTCAGTCACACCTAACACATCGTGGTCTCAGGGTATGCCCTGCTATGTCATTGAAACTGAAGAGTTACTTATTTCCATTCTTTGCCAGTAAAATTCCACAATTTTAACATGGGTTGCAAGGACACACAGTAAGTTCACAAATGGATATGGAGTGCCCCACAAATCTCTTAAAATTATATATATATATAAATGTTTTCATATATGCATATAAACATTTTTCTGAATAAAATTTTTCAAGCTTCTTTAAGTTGTTTAAGAGGTCCAAATACATAAAACTATTATCACTAAATCTTATGTGCTTGATCAGTTACAATTTCTGTTCAATTCAGGTTAAACACTTTTTGAATTAAAAAATATTTTTTACCATATTATTCCCAGAATTAGTATCACACCTGGTACATGGAAATGTCACAGAATTTGTTGAATGGAGGAATAGACCAAAAGCCCATGAGATAACTTTACAGATTTGGAGGCTGAAGCAAATAGGGGTTAACTCGACTGAGTAAGCCCACTTGGCCAGTACGTGCCAGTGGAGAGGCGCACTCTGGTCTAATACCATCTCCAAGTAGAAATGAGGGGTCAAATATATGGTTGATGGAAGAAGGTTTGACTTTGGGTGGTGCACACGCAATGTAACATATAGATCATGTATCCAAGTTCACCTGAGACCTACATAATCATTAACTAATGTCACCCCAATAAATTTAATACAATTTTTTGGAAAAAGGTCAAAGATCACATTTCAAATCACCCCAAAGGATGATAAATCATCCTATTTTAAAATCTATAACCTTTTCAATAAAATGTTCCAAATTAGTAAAAGCCATGTAGGATTTAAAGTTATCTGTGGTGTTGCTCCTGTAAAGAAATATTCTCTGTCCTCTACCACTTTACCGGCCTGTTAGCCGCTCCCTCTACCCCTGCAAATCTTCCTCACAGCACATTCCATTATATACTGTAATTTTCAGTGCTGTGCTGGCAACTCGCCTCTGCAAAGGATTAGTTCCCCATGGTATAAACGAGGTTAATTTTCAGCTACCCGAGTGATGTCATGGGACACAGAGTTCAGAAAAAATAAACACGCTTGGTCCGCTCCTGCTGACAGTAGCTGGCCACAGAACGCAGGCCTGGGCTTCTCCAGTCCATTAATGGGCTTACCTGACTCCACTGTTCAGTGGGTTAGTGCTTCATTTAGTCCTAAGCAGATATTCTTTGCTTGGGTGAAAATATAAAGCCAGCAAACTTGATACATGTTTATCAGATTTCAAGCAAGAAACAAATAGGAAGGCATCTGAGAGCACTTAGCCCTTAAATGTGGGGTTTGTGTCAGTAGGTAGGCTTATTTCTAAAGACGTCCCAGGATTTCGGGCTCCTGGATATTCAAACTTGACTGTAGGTACTGCTGTGAAGGGATTTTAAAGTTGAAAAGAGGGGATTAATGTTCCTAATCAGATGACATTAGAAAAAAGAGATTATCCTGGATTATCCAGATAGGCACAAAGAAATCACAGGGGCCTGTAAGAGCAGAAAAGGAAATAAGAAGAACCAGTCAGAGAGATGAAAAGCATGAGAGGAATTGACCAGCTATTGATGGTCTTGAATATGAACTAGGAGGGGAATGCAGTGACCTCTGGAAGTTAAGAATGTCCCCCTTCCAAAGGCCAGCAAGGAAACCAGGACCTCAGTCCCACCTCATGAAACTAAATTCTGCCAGCTGCCTGAATGAGCCTAGAAGTGAATTAGTTCTATACCAGAGGCCCCAGATCAGAACCAGGGTGACTGATACCTGTTTTCTAATCCACAAAACTGTGGGGGGATATGTAAGTATTGCTGAAAGTCTCCAGATGTGTGATAATTTATTGCAGCAGTAATAGAAAACTAATATAGTGGGGTATTGAGAAATAAGGCTTAGTTCAACGCCTTTGAAAGTGATGTAGAAACAAGAAACTTAGGTATATTCCTGGAGTGTGGGAAGGCTGGCAACCCAGGGCTGCTGCAGCAGGAGGAAGCAGCACTGGGTACAAACAGACTTCCCTTTTCCCTGTGAGGTAGGGGCCGCGAGTCGTTGGCAGGCAAGGGTGAAGGTGAGCGCAGGGGCTCCTAAGAAACAAGTCTTTGCTTTTGCTGACGGAACCTAGCATGTTGCACCTCTTCAAGTCATTTTATTTCTTTAGAAAGAAATTTGAACTCTGAGTTCAGGCTTCATTTGCAGATACACTTACTTTTGTACCTGGCTTGTTTAAGGGAATGACTACTAAGATTTGCTACATACCTACAGGCAAACACAAAATAGCAGTGGGCACAGCCAGTAAGCCTGAAGGCAACCGCTTTAAAATGTGGGATGGGGAAAGAGCATTTATCTTCTAGTCTGATATATTAAAACATGCTTAATTTGATTTTTCAATTACTAATATGGGTTTTGTGTTCGAGGCAGATAAATGTAGGTAAGAATTGTTTATGTAAGGACACATAATATTTCCAGCTGTGTAAGCTGAAGGAAAGACTTTATATTCCTTAAAATATATCACCTACATGGTATCTATAATTACTTTGCGGTAAATACAACTTATATATTTCAATTAGGATTATTAAAATGGAATTACAACAAGGAAATTGCACATTAAAATATAAACCAATTCCTTTTTTTAGAAAGAAAATTTATGAAAGGAATTGGAGATAGACTATCATAAAACTAGAGTAGTGGACAGTTCTATTAAATCATATTTCAACCCTTTGGAACATATCCATAAATATATTTTGACTAATCGATTAACTAGTTGTAACTAGGATTTTCACACATGCTGACCACTGAGAAAAATAGTATTAAAAAAAGCAGCATTAGATTTAGTCCCTATTTTCAAAATGTTGGAGTTTAATTAAAGAGGGATGACTAATGTGCAGGAGATAATTAGCAAATAATGAAAAACAGCATGAATATATGTGATAAATGTGGAGCCAACTTTTAGTTTTAGTATTCAGTTCCACTTTTTCATCTTAAGCTCTAGTATAAATCCCATCTGAAGACAACAAAATAAAATAAAAAACACCAAGTGACCAAAAGGAAGTGTGTATACATAATTATTACAATAACAAGTAAAGTGGGCCCCGGTAATAGCTTCTTCTTATTGTTTTTAAGCAACTAAATCTCTTTCATTTGAACTGAAATCACAAGTAATTATCATTTTTCTTCTCTGTACCAACTTGTTCTGAGTGTTCATATGGATTTTTAGGCTTCTGTTTATATAACATCGTATTCTGGAAAAAAGGAAGGTTTCATTATTGAAAAGAAACCATGCAATCATTAGGTTCTCAAAATAAAGATGGTGGCACCCTGTTTCTCTGTTTTCAACCGATTCATCAGTTTCCACTCCCAGAGAGAAGCCTTCGTTATTCACCTACTATCAGGGCAGGTAGAATTACACGGCGACTCTGGAAAGGAGCCCACACTTATCTTTCAGATTCGAGGACGCATAAAGCGGGCTCTGATGCTTATTGCAATGAATTGAGCTCTCGAGAATGTTCTTCATTTTAATTTTTGCTTTATAATACGATGAACAACTGATAGATAACAACATTCATGCATTTGTTTTTATTTTTATTTTTATTTTATTTATTTTTTATTGACAGATTTTTAAAAATTTTAATTGCTGTTCAAGTACAGTTTTCTGCCTTTTACTCCCATCCCAGCCCACCCCCTCGGCCCTCCCCACTGTAGATACAACGGGGATAAAAACATCTACAACTATATTCAAGTTAGTGTTCTAAAGAAAAAATGCTGCTGTCCTCGATTCTTTGCTTTCCTGTAATCCAGCTACTTCTGTACACACCAAGAGACAGTTATATCCCTATTTTAGTCTGATTACATTTTGATTATGTCCCAATTTCCAGTTTATCATGAAATCTGTGGATTATAAATTGGCATCCTGCTTACTGTTCTCTCTAGACAGAAACCATGCTGACCAGCAGACGTGTGTATTCATTCCTGCTGGCAGATCTGTTTCTTATCAGAACTCCCCCAATTACCTTTCTGGTGCTCAAGTACTTCTATCTTAAATTGTGTTTATACAGAGTATTATTGTGAAGATTATTTAATCTTGGGATTTGGACTAATTATATTTTTGATTTTGCAAATGTTAGAAATATTTGAATTAATAAATTTTAAAAATAAATTCTATTCTTGGTACAAGGAAAAATGACTTTCTTCTGAAGCCACATTTCCTTGAAGTCACATTTTAAACAAAATATGAACTTTTTTATTCCCTCAACCTGCACCTCTTTAATCTTTGTTTTAAGAAAATTATCATGAATTTGCTTAGACATTTAAGGTAAAAGGAATGGTTAATTTGATTCCTTTCTTTTAGTTAAACCATTCTTAATTTATTAGTCATTTTTCTCAATTATAGAATCATAGTTTAATGTTAATATGTCCATGGACGTTCATCTGTATGGCCACATACTAATTCAGGACAAATGGATGTCTTTACTGAAGGCTGTAACTTCTGTTTTCGCACATACCTACTTGCATTCTTTATATAGTTGTAAAATGTTCTTTTGAAAATGTAAAAGCTAAAAGGGAACTCTCCCACTTAAATATTGCCAATGGTACCCAATTAAAATTAGACTAAAATGAGTCCTTCTAAGTATATCCTACAAAAATGCCTGCCTAACTGTCCAAATATATCTTCTTCTTGCTTAATTTGCATCAGCTCCACAAAAATTCATTTCCTAGATTGCCATTTCTTTAAATCTCAAAGTCTTTCTAATATTCCATCTGCCTGGAACACATTTTCCTATAATATTTATCTCTTTAGTTCAAATGAATAAAATATAATTTGTGCTTTCATATGGCTTACAACTAGCAGACATCAGAAATACTCAATAATTGAATGAAATAATAAAGTTAGAGGAGTGCAAAGTTATTACATCAATAGAAATCCAGGGCCACATATGTTATACAGTATGGGGAATATATCTTAAGTAATCACAATTTTACTAGCAGAAATAGTTGATGTATTTTGAGAATAGTATGTCAGAATCTGCGTTAAAGAGCAGACATTTTTCTGCAATATGCACCTCTGACTAGTTAGTTCCAGTCCTGATGGGAGCTTGTTAAAAGACCCAGATGAAAAATGTGTTACGCAGTAATAAATTAGGAAGAGCTCTCTCCTACTCAAGGCAATCTAAAAGTGGGGAGAGACAGCAATATAAGCCAAGCAGAACTCTGCAGAGGTAATTTTATTAAATTTATTTTTATTTTTATTTATTTATTTTTAGAAGGGAAGGAAAGTAGAAAGAGGGAGAGAAACATCAGTGTGTAGTTGCCTCTCATGTGCCCCCTACTGGGGACCTGGCCTGCAACCCACACATGTGCCCTGACTGGGAATCAAACTGTTGACCCTTTGCTTTGCAGGCCAGCACTCAATCCACTGAGCCTCACCAGCCATGGCTATAGAGGTAATTTTAAAATCAATATATTCTTCTGATGGACCTGATATAACAATTGATATTATTGTCACCAAGCGCCATCCAGAGGTGGCTGACTATTTTGTAAAAGTTCAAGACATTTGAAAAGGACTTTAGTATCTTGTCAGCATTCTAGGCTTTCGAAATGGAAGAACAAGTGTTATGTTTCTGGCCAACTAGAATGATGGGAGGCAGAAGAAGCTAAGTATTAGTTACACCATGATAAATAAGAAAAAGTTACTTTGATTTGCATTTCTCTGATGATTAATATATCAAATACTAGGTATTACATATTTTTTGCTAGTATTCTAAATGCTGTCTTTTATTTGTTTTCTATTTCATGGATATGATGAATTGTTTATAGAAATATATTTTTAAAGACAATTTAGAGCAGTTTTAGGTGTTTAATAAAACTAAAATGAATGTAGAGAGATTTTTCATATACCCCTTACTACTTGCCAGTATCTACTGCCACTCACCAAAAAGGCACCTATGGGGGAAAAGAAAAAAGATGAACATGCATTGACACATAAAAATCACTCAAACTCCATAGTTTAGCTAAGAGTTCAATTTTGGTGTCCATTCAATTGGCTTAGACAAATGTATAATGATGTATATCTATCATCGTAACACCATTCATTCAAAATATTTTCACTACCCTAAAAATTCTCTGTGCTCTTCCTAGTCATTTCCTACCCTGACAACCACTGATTTTTTATTTCTCCACAATTTGCCATCTCCAGAATGTCATAGAGTTGGGATAACACAGTAGGTACAGCCAGCACAGACTGGCTTCTTTAGTTTAGTAATATACATTTATATTCTCTCCATGTCTTTTTATGTCTTGGTAGTTCATTTCACTTTAGAGCTGAATAACATTCCATGATCTAGAACATTGTAGTTAATTTATTCACTAAATAAAGGTTATCTTAATTGATTTCAAGTTTGGAAAATTCTGAATGTTCCATAAACATTGCTGTGCAAGCCTTTGAATGTACATAAATTTTCAACTCCTTTAGGTAAACAACAAGCAATAAGACCGAGGGATCTCAAGGTAACAGTATTTTTAGTTTTGTAAGAAACCACCAAACTGTCTTCTAAAGTGGCTATTGCCAATTTCCCTTCCACCAGCAATTTTTGAACATCCCTGTTGCTCCACATCTTTGCCAGCATTCGGTGTTGTCAGTGTTTGGAGTCTAGATGATCCAATAGGTGTGTAGTGGCGTTTCTTTGTTGTTTCAATTGACATTTCCCTAACACCATATGATGCTGAGCATCTTTTCAGATGTTTCTTTGTCATCTGTGTATCTCCTGTGGTGAAGCACCTTTGGCCCACGTTTTCAGCAGGTTGTTTGTTTTGTTTTTGTTAAATTTGAAGAGTTATTTGTGAATTTTTGATGCTTCTGTATCATATATGTCTTTTGCAATTATTTTTTTTTTCCTTTTCCGTGAGCTGTCTTCCAATTCTCTTGATATTATCTATGGTGGAGCAGAAATTTTTAATTTTAATGAATTTTAGTGCATCAAGTAATTCTCACATGGATTGTTCCTTTCAAGTTTTATCTAAAAAGGTGTCGCCGTACACAAGACCATGTAGGTTTTCTCCATTAAAAGAAAATTCCAGGAGTTTTAATGTTTTCTGTTCTCATTTAGGTTTATAATCAATCCATTTGAGTTAGTTTTTGAAAGTTATAAGGTCTCTTGTCTAGATTCCTTTGTTTACAAGTTGTAGTTGATCCAGCACTATTTGTTGAAGAAACTATCTTTGCCTCATTTATTGCCTTTGCTCCTTTGTTAACAAAGACTATATTCTTGAAAGTCTATTTCTGGGCTCTCATTGGTTCTATTGATCTACTTGTTGATGTATTTATTTGTTTATTTTTACCAATACAACATTGTCTTTATTACTGAAGCTATATAGTCACTCTCGATAGTCAGCTAGAATTGGTCTCCCAACTTTGTTTTTCCCTTATAATATTTTGTTATCTACCTGGGTCTTTTGCTTCTCCACATAAACTTAAAATCAGTTTGTCAATATCCATAAAATAATTTTCTAGAGTTTTCATTGGGATTACACTGATGTATAGATGCATTTGAGAGCTGGTATGTTGACAATATTGAGTCTTCATATCCACTAATATAGAATATCTCCCCATTTATTTAGTTTTTTTTGAATATTTTCATCAGATTTTTTAGTTATCCTGATATAGATCTTATATATATATATACACACACATATATTAGATTGATACCTAAATATTTTATATTTTAGGATGCAAGTGTAAATGGTATTGTGATTTTAATTTCAAATTCTACTTGTTCTTGTTGGTTTTAAATATCAAATTAAACTAAATTAATAATTAAAATTAAATACAATATATGAATGACCAAATAAATATATAATCGATAAATAAAATATACAGTAATTTCAAAGACTTATGACATGTTCTGAAAAAAGTGTCAGTATAATCCTAATTCACTTTAGAAATAAAAATATACAAAATATTTTCTGCTAAAATGCCAAATAATTTATAAATAAATGTAAATTATATGTAGTTAGCATATATTGTATTAATAAATACATGTTTTTCCTTTCCTATTAATGGTTTTGGATTGTGAAATAAGACATGTTCTATAAACTATGTCTATGTACATACCTATGTCAATATTATCTACATCCACACACATATGACAAATGTGTGCATGTACACATATGTATCTGCAAATACACAGTGAAAGCCTTCGGATATAATAAAAACCCATTGAAAAACCTAACATAATTTTTTACATCAGAAGAGACATACAAAATGCATTGGAAAATAATCCACGAAGGCTTTGGTTTCATTATTTACAACCATAGCAACAGCATATTCTCTGGCTTTGTATAAAGTTCCATGGAGTTGAGGAAATTAGTACCCTACACTTTGTTTTCTTCAATAGAAAGTGATAAAAGAAAATAAACATAAGTGAAGTCTTTGTCATAAACTTATCAATTCAAATACACTTGTGAGAAAGTACTCTCCAGTTCAGATATTTACACACAGGCAAAGGAATCTCTTTGTAGAAAATCAAAATGATATGTGGTGTCTTGCGCTATTTCCTATAAAATGTTTAAGGATCTTGAAATGCTGTTGTAATAATTTCACTCAGAATCTACATTAAATATATGCTTTTTGCTAGGGGGTACTAATTCTAAAAATACTTTTGATAAATTCAAACACATCAGGGGAAATGCATGTGTGAGATAAAGACAGTGAAGTTATTAATATTTATAGGAGGCGCTCTATCACTTTTGCCAAGCTGAAGTAATGCCATATTTAGTTGTTGTAATAATAAATGTTCCATGAAATAGAGCTATATTCCTGTGAGCCAAGATGTTCTAGCTGTCTCAACACAGCCATTGACCTCTATGCTTAAAGATTTCTTCCTCCCTGAACATCACACATTTTCTCTGAAGGCAATGCAGAATTAGGCTATCCAAACTGAAAAATAAATAAGTAAAAGCCATCTAAGAAAGGAGCTTAGGAAAATACAATTTAAAAGCAAAGCACAAAATAACTGTTCTTTAGACACTCAAAAGTAACACATGATGAGGGTAAAGGCTCTGCGCACAATCTTTATTTGTCTTCCTTGATTCTGTCTTTTTATAGGGGCTTGCCATTAATGCATTTCTATTGTTTTTGCAAACACATAAAATTTGGATTAGTCCTTTAGACTAGTAAAATGTTATGTTTTATCTAATAAATGCTGTAAAGGATTATTTATTGCTCATAAAGAGCATTAAGATGAGTTGAGAAACTGCCATTGAGATGACAAGTGCAAGAGTCTTTTATATGCAGTTTTAACAAATTATGCAGCACTTGCTTAGATGCTTATTGGTGATACATTATCTTCCATGCTGTTCTAGCCCTCCTTCCAACAACCAAAATTTTACTGCCAATAACGTCTAAGTCAGCATTAGTATTTTGCAAATGAAGTCTTTTTGTTTTAAAGTTTAATTTTGTAAGTTAAAAACCAATTTATGTCTGCAAATTATAATTTGGCACATTAAACAAAAATGCAAGCAGATGGCAGGGTGCAGTACTTTTTTATTTTCTTGTTATTATTTTGTTTTAAATTTTAGATGTTAGGGAAAGATTCTCATTATTTGATTTCAATAGACACTGCAGTTATAAAAATATATTATATTTAAGAAATCATAAAAGGATTCTCCAAAGAGTAGTTTCCTGTTGGAAGATGCTTACAAATATTTCTGGGAAATATACTCTGGACAATATAATATACATCCTTAGACATTTGAAGAGAAGTGGATCATACAAGATGACACTTGTAAGAGCAGAACAAACTCCTGGATTAATGCAGAAGACCCTGGTCTTAGAAAGGAGAGTGAAGCCCAAGACCCTAAGCTTTTGTCACTCAGTCCCTAAGGATCCAAAGGCACCGCACCTCAACATGTTTGAACAGAGACCAGTGTTCTGATGCTCTGCCAAGTCTTCTGTTACAGCCAGGATGTTTGTGTCCTTCTAAAATTTCCATGTTGAAGCCCAAGCCCTTCTGTGACTATATTTGGAAATGGATCCTCTAAGGAGGTATTAGCATTAAATACAGTCATAAGGGTGGGGCCCTGGCCTGATAGGATTAGTGTTCATATGAAGAGACACCAGAGATGTGGCTTTCTTTCTGTGCACACACACAGAAAAGGCCTTGTGAGCACACAGCTGTGAGAACCATCTGCACGCCCAGAAGAGGGAAGAGAGCTCTTACCACCAGCTGAATCAGCAGGCACTTTGGTCTGGGACTTCTCACCTCCAGTTCTGTGAGAAAACACATTTCTGTTGGTGAAGACACCCAATCTGTGGCATTTTGTATAGTAGCCCTAGCAGACTAATATATCTTCCAAGAAAATTTAGGACAAGGGAGGAAGCAAAAACCAGATAAAGTAGGGCATGTTAAAGAATATTCAGCTAATTTTCTCAAAAACAAATAGGAAATCATGGATGATGTGATCACTTGCATATGTGGAAAATTAAAACAAATGGTACTAAACATGTGAAGCTAAGATACAGCACTAAAGAAAAAAATATATAAAGTGTGAAGAGAAAAAAATTAGTGGCAAACTCAGTGTGTTTATCCCACATGTGTTTTGGCTAATTAAAAATTTATAAACAAAGGTGATTTAAAAAATAAGACAGAATGAGAATGAGCTTCACAATAGAAAGATGGCTCACTCAAAGATATTATGAGAATTTATTTACAACAGGATATTTTAAAAAAGTGCATTCATGGACATAGGGAAGCCACAAGGCATGGAGAAAGCAGTAAGGTGGGGTTAACAAAATGGAAATTTATCATGTCTAACTGCAAGAGGCAGAGGTTACTGAATGCTGAAAAGAATAGTTTATGCGTTGAGGGCTGCATTGAAAAAAACAATGATTTTTCAGCCAAGGGATACCACAAGCCAACATGATCTCAAGATGGAGTGAGGGAAGTAACACTCAGGGATCATTCTGCTCCCTCTCCCCAGCTCCTTGCCAGGGTTCTGCATTTACCAACCCAAGCAGACATCAGAAGCAGGGCCACTCACTAATGTAATTCTCTGCATGTTAACTTCCTGAGGAAGGTGATGTGTGACTGAAGACAAAATATTTCTCACAGAACAATCTTTAGACACTGAATTTTGACCTACCAAATGGTAAAAGAACTCGAGAGGTTTTCCTCTCCAAAGATGTTTCCTTTTCAGGGGTCAGAGACCCAGGACCATGGTGGTTTTTCTGCATTCTAAAGAGGAAGATACTATTTATATCTTTCCTAGAGACATTTATTTATATTCCCAATGTAAGAACCTGGAATAGGGTGATAAGGCTTTCTCTACACCTTGCTCAGGAAGGGAGGGTAACAGCTTCCCTTTCCTATAAAACCACCGTGATTTAGAATTTTGGGGTCCATCACCTAGAACCAGTTCTTCCAAAATGGTATTTGTAAGGCAACACTTTATTATGTTTCTCTGGAAAAGGGAAATTGTGTGTGTGTGTGTGGGGGGGGGTGTATTTAATTTTATCATCTGAAGTCCTTCCTACTGGGAGAGGTTTTTCCCACTATTGCTTTTGATGGCCTCATCTAAGGGGGTTTTTAGGGGAACAGCTTTTCACTTGTATCACACGCCATTCAGTTCCATCTGTAAACAGGATCTGCTCTGTTCTTTCCATTAACTGGTTGAGAAGACACCCCAAGAGCATAACTGTGCACAGAGAGAAGGGGAGCCAAGCAATTGAAGCAGGTAATAAGCAGTTTCTTATGTCTCCTGACCTATTCAGGCTCAACCTTGGATATTTTGCTTCTGCTTCCAAGCAGAGAATATCAGGCCAATCTCTAGGGCAAAACAGAGCATGGAAGTCCATATCTTAGATCTTCAAACTTTTTCTTAAAGACAACACATGCCCTTGTGCTCACAATTAATTTGCCAGACCAAGTCAAAAGTCCAAATCAGGTATCTGTGAGTTGGGAAGTATAGCCTCTGTACCCCTTTTACTCCCCAGGGCCCTGTATATAATAAAATAATTGTCCATATTTCCTTGACACTTTTGTTTCTGTTTGTATTTCATTATTAGTTTTTGAATTCTGGTCCTTTTTTTCCACATTTACAGTAGTTTGTTTGTTATACTTAATTCATATTGCAATGTTGCATTAAATTTTTCTTTTATGTTAAGATTATGTTAGAGTAGTTTTATTTGCTGAAAGTTTTTTGACTTTCATATTTAAGTTATTTAATAACTTTGAATGGATATGAGGCTTTGTGTTCATGTTTTCCTATTTTCTATTATTTTTATTTGTGATTATTTTTACAGACCTACAATATAAGGCAATCATTTGTGGAGGAAGAGGAAGAGAGGCTTATTAGTTTCTTTGTTCCCACATTAAAGGGAAGTTCTCATAATAAAACACACTGTGCTTGGAAAGGGTGAGTCTTCAGTTTTATTGATATTAATTTGTTTTTGAAAAGATCTTTCTTGAGACAGTTTCTTTTTTTCCATCCTCACCAAATTTCCAAAAGGTACCACCTCTTCTCAAATTAATTTGCTTAATTCCAGAAATAAAGACTTCCCAAGACTCACCTTTTATCCTATAACTTTTCCTAGTTTCTTTTGTCTGTTTGAACAAGGCAATAATCAGTTTTTCCTTCATCAGATCTCAGACTTAACCTCAAATTTCCACACCCAGGGTTTGGAATTTCCCTTCAGGGGATGAAAAGACACAGTAGGAAGTTTACTTTTTTGCAGACTTTATGGGCCTGCAATGAAGGAGCATGCTCTATTCACACCGTGGTTAGGGGAACACATGTGAAAATATATGATAGGGGTAGTGAATATAATTGACAATACATTTATGGTTCAAGAAGATAGATACAATTATTGGCAGCATTATGACAATTTTAGAAAAAAATGATGAGTTTTCTGGTTATATTAATAAAAGCTTAGTGTCCAGAACTAAGAAAGATACTAGGGGTGTGTATTCCACGTATCTAAGTAGTGAACAGGAGCTTGGGACCATTCCGAATACCCGAGAAAGGTAACCAGAATGGTAAAGGACATACAGCTATTGGACACAGGATATAATACACAGTCTAATGATACTGAGAATACCTCCTGCGAAATTGGATTTCCCTATCACTGAAAATGCTTATCAAGTGGTTGAAAGGAGACTGAGATGTGACTTGCTTTACTGAATGTCAGATAATAAAATATTACCTCATAGGTTTTTTCTAAGACTAGGGTTTGTAATCTCAAAAGAAAAACAGCATGTAAAGACAATCATTTTCTTCTTTTAAAACCTCCATTTTTATGGAAAATAAATTCATAGTTATCCTAAAATAGATACATTTTGAGCATCTAATATATTGATGAAGACATTAAAAACTAACGCAATGTTTGTTTTCATTGCAATATGTTTGCAATAAATAGTGATAGCAATAAACACATGAAGACACTCTAGGCAAGATCTGAAGAACACCGTATTTGTTTTAACATCTCTTCAATTAATGCTTGCTAATTGTTTCTTCTTCCATGGACCTCAAACCCTGCACTGCTAAAGTAGAAATAAAAACATACAACATCTGTAAAGAAGAGGATATATAATTATGTTTTTGCCACATCGTATCCATAGGTGTGCTGTATACTTTTTGCTGGTATACATTGTTAAGTTTCTTCCATTTTTGGGTATGTCAGATAGAACAGTGAATAAATAAATGGGAAACATTAATTTAAACAAAACAACAACTTTTTTTTAGAGTAACTTAGTTCAACATTATGGATAGAGTGAGGCAAAATTTCAGGTCAATATTTCGTTTTCTGAAGAACTCTTTGTTGATTTGAACAGTAGAATGGATCTCCAAACTCATTTGTATATCTTTACATAGTAAAAAATTACTGTCATGCCAAAAGTAGAATTCTATTATTTTGAATCAATAATTTCTAAAAACTTTTTAAAAAATTTACCCCTGATACATAATAGGGGGCTATACAAATGCACTTGGTTACAAAATATGTCAAAAACAATATAAACTGATGTAAGTAATAAAATGAAGGAAAATGCCATGCATTTCATTATTATAGATGTATATGGTAAAAAGTAAATATAATATTTTACATTTATATTATTTTAAAGGGAAAGTAAAAACTTATGTACACTTAAAGTTCTTTCTTCAATGGAAAAATAAAATCCAAATTAATGTCTAGGTTATTTTTCTGGGAGTTAATTTTCTCCCTCTTACATTTTAAGCCAACATCTTGTATCCTTAATTACTCCACGGAAAAGTAAATTGATGACATGAAATTAATTTTCACCTTTTTAAAAAAACCTACATGGATATAAATCACTGCAACTTGGGGAAGGTTGAAAAATGACTGAATTAACAAAACTTCATGTTGAACAGACAAATAAACATCCTTAAAAACCAAATCACCACTGCATATTTACCCATCATTAGCAATAATCTACTTCAGATGATGATGATGAATGAACCAAGGAATTAGATCCCTGAACAATACCTATTTGATGATAACAAACTACCAAAAACCTGAAGACCCTTCTGCCCTGACATGGGTGCTTAGCTGCTGGCGACCTTCTGACTTGCTGTCTCCTCTGGCATCACAGCCTCCCTCTGTGCTCAGGGGTCCCTTTCCCATAATCACAGCTTCATTTCCATGTCATTACCAATCTTTCATAGATGCTATTGCCACTGATACACAGTGATAGACTTTCTCAAGGTAAACTCAATTAATTTTTATTTAGATAGATCATAAGAAAATGTTGAATAATGTGCTTTTGTTTTTGAAAATAAAAACTAGCCATTTGCCAATTTTGAAGGCATTGCAAGGGTATGGAAGGTTCATCCTTCAGGCTTCTAACTCGTAGTGATAACGTTAAGCTTTGACATTTGCATGTTACTTTCTATGATCAACAAAGCCTCTTGGGATGCTAGGTTCCTGAAAAAGAAGTACCCTTTGCTTTGTGGCTTTCGTAAGTCCAGGTTACAGCATTTTGCTGTTACGAGACCTGACTACGATGGGTGTCTAAAATTGCATTTCCAGTTTTTCCTGGTCACCTTTTTCACCCTTCCTGTCTGTGGGCAAAAAGCTTTTAACCAACACAAAACTCTTTATTATCCTGCCTTCTGAGTTTGTTGAATGGGTTGATTAACTTTCTGGCTTGTTTTTGAAACCTTGACTGACCTCCCTGAATCAATCTTGTCTCTGGATACTGATTATATTGTTATTATTGCCATGTTTCACCAACTCTATCTTTGAAAAGAGTCTTTCTCTTTTTACGCTTTATCAAGAATTTATCACTACCCTTTAAGCATATCAGGTAGGTACAGAACTAACCAACAAGGTAAAGGAAGTTCATTCTCTTTTTGTACCTGAATTTAGAGGTAGCTTTTCTCTATGATATTCTTCTAAAACAACTTTCTATATTATAATTAGAGGTTCAGCTAAATATTTTTCATAGCTAATTTGAAAATATTTTAAAATAAGCAGAAATAGAAGGAAGATGGCAGCGCAGTAGGAGGGAGCAGATTCCACTTCTCCCTACACAAGGGAGAAAAATCTAGTCGATCTACAGAGGAACAGAGCAAACAACCAACAGTAACACAGCATATTTGAAAATAGGAGATCAAAAATTGTAGCAGACATTGAAAAACCAGACGGTAAGGAGAGTACTTCAGGACAATAAGAGCCCAGGGATCAGCGCGAAGACCAGGGTGGCTGAGGCCCTGGCCCGGCGCTTGTCAGGTCTGCCACAGGGCTCTAGGGAGGGAGCTGGGTCAACCAATCCCTCCCCAGCCAAACAAGATTTGAGCAGCACCGGGAGAGACCTGGTTGCTTGAAGTCTCACAGAGAGGAGTTAAAGTCTGAGTGGCAAACACGCTGGCGCCGTGAGCACCCACGCATAACCCTGGGAGGAGTGCACGCCCCAGCTTGCGAGCAGAGACAGCTGTGCGACTGGAGATGTCCCCACGAGTGACCAGAGAAGACTAAGTGACTGGAGGTGCCCACAACCAGAGGAGGGGGTTTTGTGGAAGACCCATAGCCCACTCCGGGAACCCGGGGAGTGTGAGTGATCCATGGGAGAACCAGAGCCCATGCATGTGAACGAAGGGAGTGTGCACAAACCATGGGAAACCCAGAGCTCACTCCTGTGAAGTTAGAGTGAGTGCACGCAAAGCAGGAAACCTGGAACCCATAAACTCAGGGTCGTGCATGCCCTGTAGGAGACCTGAGCTCATATCCATAAACTTGGGAAAGTGTGCACTCCCCAGGAGGCTCAGAACCCACACACAAGGCTCTGTGTGGAGAGGCGCCAGGCTAGCTCTGGGGAGTGCAGGATTAGCCCTGGGGAGAGTAGCCCAAAGCTGACTGAGTGCTGAATAGGGAGGAAAGCAATAACCATTGCCGTCAGTCCATTGCAGCCAGCAAGACCAGAAAAGCTGGCCTGCCCAGGTTAAAACCAGCAAGAGAGTGTGTGTGTTTTTTTAAATATATATATATTTTTAAATACTTTTTACATTTTTTATCCCTTAATTCCTTTTGCTTCTCTTCTTTCTTGTTTTATTCCTTCTTCCTTTCTTTCCAATTTTTATCTCTTCTTCCTCTTTTTATTCTTTTTTCATTTTTTTCTTTCCCTTTTTAAATACTCACAAGTGAGACAAAAAAACCCAGGAACTGTGAAAAAACCAGAGTTGTACCTAAAGAGGGGGCATACCAATAGCTGAGACAGTGGAAGCTGTGAACACCAGGAAACTTGAAGGAAACTGCACCACTGATACTCTACCACAGAAGTTCACATCATAAACCCAGGGAGTCAGAACAGATCAATTTAAGAAGCAGAGGCTAACAAGAAGAGTCTCACAAACAATGGGAAGACAAAAAAACGATCCCCAAATGAAAGAAAGGAGGAAGCCCCGCAAAGAATGCTAAATGAAACAGAGGCAGCTCAACTACCAGATACTCAGTTCAAAGCAATGGTTGTCAGGAAGCTCCATGAGCTCGCAATGAGCTACCAGAAACTACAGGGAAGCTATAATGAACTCACTGCAAACTATATCAACATGAAAAAAGAAATAAAAACTATCAACAAGGGCCAAGAGGAAATGAAGAACATAATTTCTGAACTGAAGAACACAATAGAAGGAATCAAAAGCAGAAGATCAGATCAGTGAGTTGGAGGATCAAGTAGAAAAAAAAAACACCCAGAAAGAGCAAGAAAAGGAAAAGAGACTCAGAAAGAATGAAGAGGGATTAAGAGAAATACAAGACAATATGAAACATAATAATATCCATATAATAGGGATTCCAGAAGGAGAAGAAGAAGAGGAAGGGATAGAAAACCTATTTGAAAAAATAATGATGGAAAACTTCCCCAATTTGATGAGAGAAAAAGTCACACAAATCCAGGAATCACAGAGTCCCAATCAAGAGGAAGCCAAAGAGGCCCACTTCAAGACACATCATTATTAAAATGGCAAAATTCCAAGACAAAGAGATAATCTTAAAGGCAGCAAGGGAGAAACAGGAAGTAACATACAAGGGAGCCCTGATTAGGTTAGCATCCGACTTCTCAGTGGAAACACTCCAAGCCAGAAGAGAATGGCAAGAGATATTCCAAGTAATGAGAACCAAAGGCCTGCAACCAAGACTACTTTACCCAGCAAGGCTTTCAATCAAGATAGAAGGCCAAATAAAGAGCTTCCCAGACAAAAGAAGTCTAAA
>PVKU01010299.1:0-53398 GCA_004027475.1 Anoura caudifer
TTGGAAAGTTTGATTCCTGAACCAGCGCTCTGGACAGACAGACATCTATTGAAGCTGGTAAGGACAGATTTTGATTCCTAAGATTCTGAGTATACTCCAGAGGCTTAGTCAGAGTTCTAGGCAAACAGATGCTGGCTTAGGGTCCTAGGGTTCTTGTTTTTAAAAAGCTGAGTTGGAGTCCCTGGCTTCCTTGTTTGAAAAGTACCTGCTGAGCTGGATGTCTCTTCTTCCTGGCTTTCTTTCCAAGTGGGGATTGTCCCCTGGTTCTCTGGTCTAGAAGGCTTTCTTTCTGGCTCTCCAGGAGGTCCCTTTGTTCTCTCTATTGGATCTGCTTCTCCCATGGGAACTTCTCAGTCAACTAAACCCCCTCTCAAACCTGCACTAAATGTGTGCTCTGCCAACTCTGTCTGCTAGTTTTCTCATTGATATGATTTTGCTGAGGAAAATTTGGAACTTCATTGGACCCTTTGGAAAACTTATGTTCTCTCCAAACTTGTTCCTGTGAGAACTTTCCCTTCACATTGTGCCTGCTCCCACTTCCTCCTCTTACCACCTTCAACATTTCCTCCAGTTCCCTTGAATATTTGTATAGTCCCCCTCCAAACGTCCACCTCCTCCATCCATCTGACCCCTGCCAGACTTTTCTCACTTCAGTCCCTCAGCTCCTCACTGCCTTTTGAATTTTTAAGCCCTCTACCCTCCATTAGGGGCTCTCAAGTGACTTGGGACCTCCAAAACCAGTCACCTGAGGCTGAAAAAAAGGAAAACAAAAACTTAGAAACAGAAATGGATATTCGCTCCACTCAGATGTGCATTGGAGATATCCAGACAGCTGCTCAGTAACTTCTCAGTCACTGCCCTAAAATTTAGTCTATAGCTTTCATGAGATTATCCATCAGGGCAAAAGAAAATCTTAGAAGTCTCCTTTATAATATAGGAATACAAATAACCTTAATTTGTCCCATTGGCTAGAAATACAATTCAGATAAAGACAGAAATAGAGATAAACCAGTGAGTTACTATTACTGTTTTATCAACTCATGGCTAAAATTGTATTTGTAGAACAGAGCACTTTGCTTGGTATGTGGTGCATCAACCCCCAGCCGCCCCAATGCCAAATAATTGTTGAATGAATGCACTATGGGACCTCTGGTGATGCTTCAAGCTCAAGCTTAAAATTTTTGACTGGCTGTCCTCAACTCAGAAACTAGGCTTCTATTAATTTTTGTATTTCTTTTATTTTCATATAAAGTCTCCTCATTAAATATTTGACTCCTAGTCAAGTATTATTTTGATAATTGAATATTATTCATCTTTAACACTACTCAAATCTTTATAATCTCAAACCTTTATAATCTCAAGGACTTGTGGCCATGACCTCAAGGACTTGGCAATTAGGAAGAAAGCTGAAGAGATAAAATCATTCACTTGACTTAAAAGAATGCTTTAAGGGAAAAACAATCTTAGCCCAAAGCATGCCTGAGTAATGGTGGGACTTTAAATATTAGAGCCAGAGGTATGTAGGGGCTGGTGGGTTTTCCTGGTGACCTTTAGGTCATATTTCTGACTTTTCACCAAGATGACTCCCTCTCAACACAAGGTACGCTGTTCCCTTGGCAAGGAGTTTGCCCCCTGCCCCCATTCCTTACCTAATTAACTTCTACTCACCTTTTAAATAACAGCAGAAGCATTGCTTCCTCAGAGAAGCCCTTGCTGACCTCTCTGACAGGTACCATGGCCACCCCTTCTTAGTATTTGTCACAGCTTCAATTTTTCATATATTTATGTGGCAATCTGATTGTTCACCATCTCCTCTACTAGAAACCAAGTTCCATGAGAGCAGTGGTGATGCCTGCTCTTGGTCATTTGTATCTGCAGAACATGGCACTTTGCCTGGTATGTGGTGCCCCCCTCCACCACCAAGTCATTGTTGAATGAATGCACTTGAGACTGTCAATGACTTTAAGCATTTTCCTTTTTACTGCCTCCACCCCTTCATGCTGTACTGGTGGCCAAGGATATGCATCATTATCCTTCTACAGAAGCCTATAAATGTAAAAATCTGGTAGAGTAAAGCAACAGATTTTTAAATAGGCTCTCCTTTCCTATGCTTTTAATATGTTTCCTTTTTAATATCCCCTTTCTGTACCACACTGACTCAGTGAGGCATTCATATGTGGATGCCCCACTGATGTGGAGCCCTTACCAAGCTTATTACAACATTCCTTGGAATTCACTTTGAATAACACATGCATAATCATCCTACGACCAAATCTGTGGGACTCAGCTTGCTTTTCAAGGTCCACAGCACTAGGACACTGTCCTCATCAGTTGATTAACATCACTTGGAATATTGGGTTAGGACTCCCTATCTCTCCAAGCAAAGATTAATCTGGACTGTTTCTGTTATTTTTTTTGCATTGGAGGAAAGAGTTTTCCATCCTTTGCTGGCAACAAGATCTTGGCCATTTACAAAGGCTTTTACTCTTTTTCTGCACCCTGCAGACCATGATGGTCCCATAGATTCATTGCTGGGTCCACCTCACCCCAGGAGGTCTTTATAAAGGTGAGAGGCAACACTCTGGCCTCAGACCAAATGTGGAGTGAAAATGGCCTGGCTTCTTGGCAGCTTCTGTGCCCTACTGACAGCAGCCCAGCTTGTAGAGGCATCCGGTATCAGAAATATCTTGGGCTTAGGTCCTGGGAAGATTTTTCTCTGCTTCTTTTGTGAGGGGGAAAAAAAAACTTTAAAGACTCTCTGTGTGTGGCATATTTTATGTTAAATATTTTCAAAAACCTTAGAACTAACCAAACGAATTTCATTCTAGAAATTCCGTCATTTATGGTTGAGACTTTTTGTAACCCTCAGGTTGAGGAACAGAGATTAAGTTACATCAAGTTTGTTTTGTTTTTTAATAATTGCAGTTATTTTGGAGGCGTGAAGGTGAGAATGCAGATTGTGATTTACATTGTATGTTAAGACATTTTCCATTTAGTTTAATATGAAGATTAAGAAGTCAGGATTTGGGGTTTTCAGCCCAAATAGATCTTATTCTTCTTCCAAGGGGCACACCAAAGAAAAAAATAGTGATAATAAAAGTAGTTAAGTGTGTGAGCTCAGGTGTTGCTCAAAATCTCAGGTTATTTGCTGTGTGACTTCTGGACAATTACCTCTTTGAGCTTATCTGCAAACTGGGAAGAGTAATTCCTACTTCACAGAGTTGTAAGCACTATTTGATAATAATATATGTAAAGTGCTTAGCACAGTTTATGCATGCATTAAGTGTCCAATAAATGTTTTTTTTTTTATTATAATTACTATTTCTACAAAATGTTCAAACCAAACTTGACAGTTCTGGGCAGCTGCCTTAGGTTGACAAGAGGAATCCAGACTATGGCTTCTAGCTGGCCCAGAGGGTGCGATTCAAGAAGAAGAGGAATTCCGCCCTCCCACACCTTTATAGTAGTTCCTGACAATGCAGACGACTGTGATTGAACAACAATAAAGTAACTAAAAAGAAAAAAGAAATAAAGAAATAAAATTTATCAAAGAATAATAAAAAAAAAGAAGCAGAGGGAGCCAGCCCATTCTGAACTAAGTTAATAGCAACTATGTTTGAATAGTGTTCACAGTTTACAGGATGCATATCCTTCCTCTCTCCCAACAACTTCTGTTTTTGCTACAAAAACCTGTGGGCAGATGATGTTAGCCTAGTTCTTAAATAAGAAAACTGAGGCCCAGGAAGGTTAAGTGACTGGCCCAAAGTTGCACAGCTAATGAATGACAGAATTGCAGTACCAAGACCTAAATTCAGGCCTTCTATTCAAAATTCAGGGGGTTTCTCATACCACAACAGTAAAAGTTCAACCAATGTCAGAATTCAAAATTTAAAAGTATGTATTCTACTTATATAATAAATTACGATGCCATCTTTCGTTGGCTTGATGTTGAAGGTTGAAAATTTCAGACAATTACATTCATTTGCTCCCCACAAACCTCTTGGGGAATGTGTTTCTTCAGATGAGAAGATATGGAAGGTTAGCAGTGTAAGGAGCTCGTCCAAATTCACTGGGCTAGATTGGGGTAGCTGACCATGGTGCGCACCAGACCTGCCCTCCACAGGGAGCTCCTCCATGACCCCGAAGGGCCTCACCTGCATAGGGACAAACACCCACTAAATTCCCAATGAGTGTAAATTGAATAAAATAGCTAACAGTCAGGTTGTAATTATGTGCATTCTCTCACTTCATCCTCAAGGCCTAGAGACCTCAGGGTCTAGAGACATTATAAGCTGTGGAATGTTCTGCCTGAATCTAATGTTCACATTCAATCACGGAGCAAGTTGGGCTTGCTGATTCTTAATTCTGGTACTAACTGTTATTAGTGTGCATCAGTGAAAACCAAGAGTCCAAACCAAGCACAGAACAAACCGACAAACGAACAGATCCCTGAAACCTACCAAAAGGCAAGAACAGAGAAAGGAATGAGATCTGGGTCACTCCTTTGCAGCTCTCCTTGCAACTCTAGTTACAAAATACAGCATGTTCTCCCACCAAGAGGTCTGCATCCTCAGCCTTCAGGTAAACTGAAGCATTTCCTGTTGATGCTGCATTGAAATAAATGTATGGCCTCAGTGAGTGCAGAAACTCAATGATCTCAAATTAATTTGTATTAAAGGAGGACAGCAGGTTTAAAGAGTAGTATGCTTTTGATCCCTGACTGTGAATAAACACCTTGGAGCTCACTTAGCTTCTCTCTTATCTCTTTCCCCTATGGTACAGCTTTAGCCACAAATTCAGAACTGTGTCCTGAGCCAAAGGCTTTTCGAGGTCCCACCCTGAACTATCAAATATTCCTTAAGTTCCTTTTACCCTCTATAAAAATCATTGTATTGTTCTATCTCTTACACATACACCAAATGTCTTGACAATAGCTTGACTCAGGGGAAAGGTGAAATCTTAAACATTTTATAGAAGCATTACTGGGTGATGAAAGTGTTTGTGTAGGTACTGAACTTATCCTTAGGGCAAAACGGGGGTGGTGGTGGTGGTGGTGGTGAAGGTTATGTGCTAGAACTCTAAGAAGTTTTTCGTTGTGTAACAAACCAACCAAGAGGGCAACACATCAACTGACCATATTGCCACAGAAGTGTTGCCTCCTGAACAGGGAGGAGCTCAGAGACAAGAAGGGTATAGATAGGAACAGACAGCCAGCAGGCAAAAGTGGGAAAACACTGAGCTGAAACTCATTGAGAATTGCTGTATCTGGGAAGCCAGCGTCATGGTCAGGGATGGCCAAGGAGAGAACCTGGTCTTCCTCTTGACCACGGACTAGAGCAAAGCTGTTCCTTTCCTGTTCTGTGAATGGTTAAGGGGACAAAAAGCAACCACTGGCTGGGCTATTGACAAACAACGAAATATGCTGGGTCTAATCAAGTGCTCTGTCAGCAAGGCAGTTAGTGGCAGGCACTGATTCTCTGAATTTCTTGGAGCCTCTAACCAGTAGACAACGCAACCTCTCTAGCCCTTGAAGGTAACCTCCAGTTTCAATGCTCCACAGAAGGCAACTTGGAGTAGAGCAGGGTTCCCAAACTTTACTCTGCATCAGAATCATCTGAAGAACTCCTTAAAACAGATTTCTGGGCACCACACCAGAGTTTTAGATTTACTAGGTCTGGGATTGGGCCTGAGAAATGCATTTCTAACAGGGTCCTGGTGGATACGGATGCTACTGGTCTGGGGACCATGCTTTGAGAACCACTTGTCTATAGGGAAAAAAAAAGAATTTGGGAACAGATAGACACGGATCCTGTTTTCTGTTCTTGCACCTTCTGTGTGCCTCTGAATGAGCCACTTAACTTCTTTGAGCTTTGTTTTTCTCATCTAACAGGACAAATGATGGCAGACAAGGACAGAGTGATTAGACATACAGACAATGTTCAATCTGGCCCTACCACTAACCACCTCTGTGACCTTAGACAAGGGACTTCACCTCTGAATCCCTCAGTTTCTTTACCTAGGAAGTGGGGGTAATGACAGTGTCTCCCACATAGGGTTGCCATGAGCACTAAGTGATTGTAAATATGTAAAACATTCACCATAGTTCCTGGCACATGATAAACACTATGTAAATGTTGACTATTATGATTTTTTAGTAGTCGTGTGAGATAAAGTGCATCAAATGTCTATGTCATGTCATGCACAGTAAATGTCAACTTCCTTTCCTCAGCAGCAAACGGGGAAGTCAGACTTGTCAGTGCTGACTGACAGAATGCCCCTTAAGTGGAGGTTTTAGTCCAAGGGCGTGGTGAACAGAGATAACAGCCTGAGCATTTTAGCTGTTAGTGTAGCAGCAAGTGCCAGATGCCACCTTGTTGTACCCTGACAGGTTATGCCAGTAGGGCCTTTTTCTGAGCAAAGATCAGCAATATGGAATACTTAGCCGGTTTATATCTGGTGCTCTCAAGCGGGGGAAAGGTTTGCGGAACTCCCAGCAGGATGTTGGGCGGCTAGCTTTCCATTTCTGGGGAAAAGCTGGGGCTACCTATGCCTGGCCCAGGGCACACAGACCGCACCATTAAGGCTGCTAAGACTTGGGCTGATTCAGTTCCTTCAACCTCACCTGCCCACACAGCTCAGGGCTGCCCCACAATTTCTGCAGAGCTGATTGCTGAGTGGTAAGGCAGCTGTTTCTGTTTAGCTCTTGTAGTAGGTGAGAGGCAGGGTGGAAGTTTAAGTTAAATAAAACTGTCCTTCATCCATTACTGTATTCAGTGACAATCTAGTGAGCTGCTTTAGGACAAAGCATTCAAATACATTTTGCAAAGGTTGCATATTAATAACTCCCTTTTGGATGTTTTGATACCCAGTAGTATACTAAAGGCCCTTAGAAGTCCCACAGTAAAGAAATACTAAGGTTTGTCCTTAACTAAGCAGTTCTCATATGTTTGGCCATGGAAGCCCTTTTCTTTAAAGCAAGTGACACCTCTTAACATCTGTCGGAACATCTGTGGCAAATGCTGGACCAGGCAGAAGTTTAAATGTCCAGATGTAGAACTAATTAAACACTGAGCACCACTGATCCCCTGAAGGAAATAGGTTAAAGGCCACATGTTAGTCTCCAACCACTTCAGTTTATTGTGAGAGCCATAGTAAGCGCTCTGGAAGGGCTGGCTCTCTGAATATCACTGACACAAACTTTTGCTAAGTGTAGGCTGCACTTATGGTTTATTGTGGTAAGGCAGATAACCACCAAGACAGAGTAAGGTCAGATTTTATTCACAATTAGAAGTTTGGTTTAGGGTGGTATTTTTTAAAAAATATGTTTTATTGATTATGCTATTACAGTTGTCCCATTTTACCTCCTTCACTCCCCTCCACCCTACACACCTCCTCCCACCCACATTTCCCACGTTTAGTTCATGTTCATGTGTCATACTTATAAGTTCTTTAGCTTCTACATTTCCCACACTATTCTTGCCCTCCCCCTGTCTATTCTCTACCTACCATCTATGCTACTTATTCTCTGTACCTTTTCCCCCTCTCTCCTCCCCCCACTCCCCTGTTGCTAACCCTCCATGTGATCTCTATTTCTGCGGTTCTGTTCCTGTTCTAGATATTTGCTTAGTTTGTTTTTGTTTTAGATGTAGTTGTTAATATCTGTGAGTTTGCTGTCTTTCTACTGTTCATATTTTCTATCTTCTTTTCTTAGATAAGTCCCTTTATCATTTCATATAATAAGGGCTTGGTGATGATGAACTCCTTTAACTTGACCTTATCTGAGAAGCACTTTATCTTCCCTTACATTCTAAATGAAAGCTTTGCTGGATGGAGCAATCTTGGATGTAGGTCCTTGCCTTTCATGACTTGGAATACTTCTTTTCCAGCCCTTCTTGCCTAGAAGGTCTCTTTTGAGAAATCAGCTGACAGTCTTACGGGAACTCCTTTGTAGGTGACTGTCCCCTTATCCCTTGCTGCTTCTAGAATTCTCTTCTTCATTTAAATTTTGGGTAATGTAATTATGATGTGTCTTGGTGTGTTCCTCCTTGGGTCCAACTTCTTTGGGTCTCTCTGAGCTTCCTGGACTTCCTGGAAGTCTATTTCCTTTGCCAGATTGGGGAAGTTCTCCTTTATTATTTGTTCAAATAAGTTTTCCACTTGTTGCTCTTCCTTTACCCTTCTGGTACCTGTATAATTTGGATGTTGGAATGTTTAAAGGTGTCCTGGAAGTTCCTAAGCCTGTCCTCATTTTTTTGAGTTCTTGTTTCTTCATTCTTTTCTCTTTGGTTGTTTCTTTCTTCCTTCTGGTCCACTCCATTGATATGAGTCCCAATTTCCTTCCCATCACTATTAATTCCCTGTGCATTTTCCTTTACTTCACTTAGCATAGTCTTCATTTTTTCATCTAATTTGCAACCAAATTCAACCAATTCTGTGAGCATCCTGATCACCAGTGCTTTGAACCGTGCATCTGATAGGTTGGCTATCTCTTTGTCACTTAGTTGTATTTTTTCTGGAGCTTTGATCTGTTCTTTCATTTGGCCCAATTTTTTTTTTTGTTTGTCTTTTTGATGTGCCTGTTATGTAGTGAGGGGCAGAGCCTTAGGTGCTCACCAGGGTGGGTCAACCCACATTGCTGCGTTGTGATGCTGTTTATGGAGGAGGGGTCTGAGGGGGAACAATGGCGCTTACTCTGCTCTCTGCTAGATCTCAGGCCCTTCCACCGCTTCCCCCAAGCAAATTGGGCCCTTCTTGTGCTGATTCCTGTGTGGGTGGGCTTGTATATGTTCTAGGACCTTGTGGGTCTCTCCAACGAACTCTCCTGTAAGGCTGGGAGCCTCTCCCAGCATCTCAGCCCCCACAAGTGTTTTCGATCGATGTTTTGAGACTTTATTTCCCCATTCTGGGACCCTGGGTTTCACAGCTTGTCTTGCTCCCCAGTTTTGCCTGGTTTATCTGTGCAGGAATGTGGGACTACTTGGACTGCACAGTCTGCCAACCGCCTTGGGTGTCCCACCCATCTGCAATCCACCACCTCGCTGGGTTATCTCGCCTCCACCCTATGCCCGGGGTCTGCCAGCTATCACTTTTTCTGAGAGTCCTCTCCACCCAGCTGCCTGACTCCATCCCTCCTACCGGTCTGGATGAATGTGTCTATTTTAACTCCTTGGTTGTTGGACTTCCATACAGTTCAAGTTTCTGTCAGTACTGATTGTTTTTTGTTTCTAAATTTTTTTTGTCCTTTTTTTGGTTGTGCAAGGAGGCACAGTGTGTCTATCTATGCCTCCATCTTGGCTGGAAGTTGGGTGGTCTTTGAATGAGTAGGGTTGATTGAGTAAAGATATGATATAACAGTTTAGGATTCAAAACAAGAAGAAAAAGATTTTGAAGTGAGAAATTTGAAGATCCTTTGAGTATTAAATGCCTGTTGATGCTTTCCATTGAAGGGATAAAGGGTTTATTTGGGAAGTTCCTATAATGAACAATCAAATTATTTGTCTGGGCAAGAGTTTCCTGGATTAGTAAAGGTGTAATAATAAAGACAATGGAATAGCAAAGTTATTTTAATGTATTGTAGAAAGTAAGGGTTAAAGAGTTCCAATCCTCTCTTCGAAAGTGTGTATATTGGGTAGTTGGTTTCCATTTCCACCCTTAATATTTGAATTTATTGCATGGATGTTGAATATTCATCTAGTTTACTTTAGGTATTTCCTCTAGTCTAGGCTGCAACAGCATATAACATGAAGATATTGTGTCAGATTCTACAACTTCACCATGGTTGAGTTACTGTAATAGAATAAAATAATGAGTCTTTCTGACTCCATCTTGCTCCATCCTGCCTAGTTCCTATTGCATGTTGGTGAACAACTCCTGCTGAGTCCTGTACATGGATATGCTAATCATTAAAGGAATCTAACCTGTAGCTTAGGAATTACTGAAACTACCTCCACATGGAGATAGGGAATGCATGTACAAAAATAATGATTGTTCATCAAAAGATTTATAGGGACCTTGTGACTGAGACCACCAGAACTGAAGTTTGTTAACCAAAAGCAAAGAAGTTCCACCACCCCCCTTGGACACTTGCTGGTGTCCATATATCTGCAGTCATCAATCACCTCCTGACCTCAAACCTCTCCTGTTTCACTCTTCCTCTGACATAAAAGAAGCCTGAATTCTGTGCTTTTTTCAAGATGTTTCTTTAAGATGCTAGTCTTCCATCTTCATGACCTGCTGGCTTTCTGAATTCTGTCACTTTCCTTGCTCCAACTCCTTGTCACTCAACTTACTGTCTGTTGTCTGGTGAACAGTTCAAGATTTGACTTGATTATTTTACCATGTGTGTCAGTGCCAAGGTCTCTATGCCCCACCCATAACTTTGATTGTATACTGTCTCAGTGTTCACAGATGAACCTCAGATGACCCTGAGCTGACAAAGTTCTCTTTAGAATGGTTTCAGCTGGGGACATATTGATAGGAATGGCATTCATTCTCTTGTTAGATTTTACTATATTTTGGAACAAGGATAAATGACAATTTTGAAATTATGAGGCAGACCTTTGCTTGATTCCTGAGGATAGAACTTCCTAGAAGTCACCACTTCTGGGCCTAATTCTGTAGATGGCAAGATCTACCTGGACTCAGGAAAAATCTTAAATACAGACTATAGTTTAAAGAAAAAAGAATGTATAGTGGTTACAGTCAGTCCAATGGCAGTCCTTGGTGATGACTATGATGGAAAAATGCACTGATGTTGGTATCTTTAATGGGTTTCTTATTTTATAAATACAAAATAAGAAGGGTCACTGATCACTTAATTTTTATATTAAATTTTAGGGAAAAATGATGAATTTGGTCTTCACAGGATCAGAGTGCAGGATGAACCATAGATAAATAGATATCTTTAATAATAATAAAGTTATATTAAATATGACTTAAAAATATAACACCCAATTTAATCCCACCTCCTAGATACCACTCAGGCGATATTTTCTGAGGAATTATCATACCTTTTTCACTGTTGAACTACTATTATCTCTAGGTGCTTGAACTTATAGGGAAAAAAATAAACATTCTGGGCTAATGGAACAATGGTTTTGAAAGCATAGAAATGTTTCTACCTTACACATTACTTAACCTCTTCTGTTAAAAGCTGATATAACTGTATTGCAAAAGTAAAAGAGACATGGACAAAATCTTTGATAGTACAAAATTTTAATATTAATTTTAATAACCAAGTACCAGTTGAATATAAGTAAGCCTAATTCTTTAGATGGCAAGAACTACCTGGATTCATGACAAATCTGAAATACAGGCTATATTTTAGGGAAAAAAGATATATAGAGGTTATAGTTCAGCCCAATAGCATACACTTATTAAGTAAAGTCCATGCCAATTTCAGCACTTGCTATATCTGGGGAACCCAAGAGTCAGGAACAGTGTCAGTCCCTGTCCTTGAGCTCACTGTGTAGAACGTAGCAGGTGCTATGATAGAGGAGGCACAAAATATGGGGCTCACTGGAAGGTTTCTAGAAGAGATAATGTATTAGTTGTATATTGCTGCATAATAATTTTCCCAAACATGGTAGCTTTGAATAATTAGCTTTTAGCATCTCACATAGTTTCTGAGGGTCAAGATACCGCGAGTGGCTTAGCTGGGTGCTCTGCCTCAGGGCCTCTCGTGAGGTTGCAGTCGTGATGTTGGCCAGGACTGCTGTCATCCACAGGCTTGGCTGTGGGAGGGCCCACTTTCTAGATGGCTCACTCGCATGGCTATTGGCAAGAGGCCTCCGTTCTCTGCCACTGGGGTTTCTCTATAGGGCTAGTCATGAGATAGCTGCCATACTAGATCAGTCTGGGAGGAATCTAAGAAAGAGACAGGCAAAAGCCACAGTGTCTTTTATAACCTAACCTCGAGTGACATTCTATAACTTCTTCCATATTGTATTGGTCATTCAGATCAATCTTGACATAAGGTGGAGAAGATTATACAAGGGTATGAATCCTAGGAGGCTGGCTCTGCAAGTACTACTTAAACCTAGTAGAAGTTCCTAGGGAATATGCTTTGACAAACTGTTATTTTAAATAACTTTTAGTTAACTGATAATTTTAACTGTAATATGAATGTCTGTATATAAAAGGAGAATAATAATAGTAGCCAATATTTATTGAACTCTATACAGAGGGTACTGTCAGAGGACTTTCCATGTATCCTGTCATCGACAGAGTACAGCTTAGTGTTTAAACACCTGGATTCAGGTGCCACATAAGTGTGTGTGTATGTGTGTGTTTTAATATTGGCATGTTGGGGCAGATTACCTAACCACTTTGTGTCTTGGTTTTCTTATCTGTAGACCGATGGGATAGTATTTCTCTTATAGAATTGTCTTGGGGTAAAGTAAGCCAGGCCCCAGGCTCTCTTCTGATTGCTGGAACACTTAGTTTCTTTCTTCATTCTTTTATCCCTGGGAGACTGCAGGGCAGAGACACCACACTGGACTGATCCACGCTAAAAAAGGAAATCTCAGTTCAGAGTTCAATGTCCTCTGCAAAGCAGGCTAGTCGACTCCTATGATGCCAGTCAGCTAGGCTGTGTTTTAAGTTGTCAACCCACTGCTATGCTCACTCCTGCTGGTAAAAAAAAGATGTGGGTCACCCCATGGACTTGTGGGCAAGTATCTGCCTGCTCCCTAGGGAAGACAGATCTTCTCAGTGGCTTGGATCAACCTATACTTTTCCACAGGACGCTGAAGCCTGGCCAACAAGCCACCACAGGCTGTTCCTCTAACCTCATGCCCTGGCGACTGAGGTCATTCTCTTTTCTTGGTCTTGGCACCCCTCAAAGTCCCACACACTATCTCATCTAGTTTAATGCAGTTTGTCTGGGCTCTTGTTGTCTTTACTGCTTTAGTATTGGTCCAAATGTCCTTGCAGGAACTCCCTGTACCGACCCTTTCTATCTTCAGAAAATAGCAACTTCGGATACAAGTGGCTGCGTCTCAGCTAGGTCATCTGCATAAAGCCTTCCCAGGTTTCCAGGGACATACTATGACGTTCATGTATCACTGCCCTGGATTATGAGAACAACTCTCCACAGATGAAACAACCAATAGCCCCAGACAAGTTTATCAAATTGGTAAAAGTCTCTGGGAATGTTTTATGTCCTTTTCTTGGGCAAAGTTATTAAAAAATAAATAAATGCTAAGGACTTACCATGGCAATGAGGGGCAAAATGTGTTCAGAATGATGTCCTTCACTTCCCACCACCTCCTCTCCTTTGGAAACGGCGCTGTCAAGGCCCTTTAACACGTACAAGGGAAGCGCCAACTCCTCACCAGGGACTGTTTTTAAATGTGAACAGAGTAAGAACTGCTTTAATAAAGTAACCCTCTGCTGCCTTAGCTGATGGCTATCTGTTGGGTTCCTATACCTTTCCATAATGGACAGACTCACCATCACCAACATACAGGACTTTCCCAACGTTGGAGCAGCCCCCACCTTTTCCCGGGCAGTTGTCACTCCTGGTCCCAGCTCCTGCTTGGCTGGTGGCATGGCATCCATAGTTATGTGTCCACAGCTGGGGTTGGGTAGTGGCCAGGAAGCCATGAGCTAAGCCCCCTCCTTTCTTTTTTTGAAAGGTTTTCTCGAAGTCTATTTAGAGAAATCTGCTTAAAATCATTGACTAGGTAGCTCCTTTCCCTGTCCCCACAGTCAAACATCCATCTATTTTGGCTGCTATTGATAGACTTTTTTCATAAATAAATACAAACATCTTTCTCCATAAAAAAGAATATGAAGACACTGGAGTATATGTGACTGCCTGTTCATTTTATTGCCTTCAGAATCAAAGAGGGTGAGGAAAAGACTGCATTGTAAGACTTTACACTGTTGTGAGTGGGGGCATGCTCAAGATCGTGGACTCTGAAGTGGGACCTCTTGGTTCCCATTCTGCCACTTAGCAAAATTGCTATTTGACCACCCTAAGCCTATTTTATCCATCAGTAGAATATAAATAATAGTGTTTATTATAAGGAGCTGTTGTGAAGATTATGGGACCATGTAATGCATCCAGGAAGTGCCTGACACACAAGCTCTCCATATTCCACCAATTATCATAACTATCCATCTACACTCAAGGTTCATCCTGAGGGTTTGGGAAGGTTTAAGTGCAGATATCTGTTGTATCTCCATTGTTATAGCTAACAATGCAGCCACTGTTATCTGTTATTATTGAGTCACATTTTAGATGTGAAAACTGAGCCCAAAGAGGTCAAGTAATTCAACAAAGTTGACTCATGTCAGAGCTAGGACTTGAACTGACTTCCTCAAAGTCCAGCTGAGCACCAAGTTCAGGTTGAGCACTAAGTTATAATTATTTGTAGCAAGGGAAATGGATATGTAAAAAAGAAGAGACAATAACAACAAAACTATCACAGATTGTAATAAACACGATAACAGAGTAACAGAAGAATTATACTAGTAACTAGTAACTGAGATTAAAAAAACAATTAATTTGGGTCTAAGAGAGGGGTGGAGGAGAAAATAGAATAAAGTTAAGGAGGCTCTGAGGTTAATTATTGAAGTCTTGGCTAGTAGACTTCTGGAAAAAGAGAACACAAACTTGGCTGCCTGCATATGCATTTCATTTGTCCTTCAATGTGATTAAAATTATTTTGAATTAGTTGCCAACATTTGGAAACAGGAAATTTCACATAAAAATAGAAATTTTTGGCCTTTCTTAGAAAGTCACATCTGTTAGTGTAGCTTTCCATAGCTCCACTTGGTTCCATCTGCTGTCTACTTAGGCCTGGGCTGGCTTCCAACATTGTTGCCACTGGGCCTCTTCTTGACCTTTGGGTCAAGAATTTGAGAAGATAAGATTTTTCTATGTTGATGTGATAAGCATATCAACAACTAAGCGTGAAAATTTAAAGTGCTATGGGGTTGTAAACTACAGCATAGAAAATGTTGTCAATAATATTGTAATAACTATGTTTGGTGCCAGGTAGATACTAGAAATATCAGGGGAGCAGTTTGTAAGGTATATGATTATCTAATCACTACGCTGTACACCTGAAACTAATACAAAATAACGTTGGATAACACAGACTTCTGGCCAAGATAGAAGTGTGGGTAGATACACTGTGCCTCCCCACACAACCAAAAGGACAACAACAGATTTAAAAACAAAAAACAACATGAATTGCCAGAAAATCAAACTGTATGGAAGTCTGACCACTAAGGAGTTAAAGAAGAAGCATTCATCCAGACTGGTAGGAGAGGTGGAGAGGGCAGCAGGGGGTAGGGAGGACTCGCAGCAAGACAGTGGCTGGAGGATGGGGGCCAGAGAGGTGGCACCTGGAAGACCAGGCAAGGTGGCGAGTGGTGGCTGAGGTGAGGTGGCAGCTGGTGGACCGGGTGAGGCACGGCTGGTGGATTGCGCAGACCCACACTTGCATGTGGGTAAACCAGGAGGAACTAAGTGGGTAATGAGACAGACTGCGCAACCCAGGGTTGCAGCCCCGGGGAAATAAAGCCTCAAAACCTGACTGTAAAAACCTGTGGTGGTTGTGGTGGTGGGTGAGGGGGGCGGTGCAGGGTGGAGGGGAATAAAAGGGAGAAAATGGGACAACTATAATAGCGTAATCAATAAAATGTATTTAAAAAAATAATGTTGAATATAAATGTACTTCAAAAATGACATTAAAATAAAAGACTTCCTTTCCATAGGAACTCTATATCTTTTAAAATAAAAGAAAGAAAAAATACAATTTAGATGATCTGACTACTCTGCTGTACACCAGAGGCTAATACAAAATAACATTGAATATAACTATAATTGAAAAATAAAATTAAAAGATTTTGCCTCCTATGACTTAAAAAAAGAAAAAAAAGTGCTAGCAGTGTTAGGAAAATATTTGTTTACTTAGGTAGATTAAAATATTCAAGAAGTCCATTATTTACTACTAAACATATCATTTAATACTTAGATTTCAAGTACACCTTAGTCCTGTGTATGTCTGTATGTGATTGTCATGAAGGAAAGAGATTTGGAAACCCTGTGGAGATTGGGGGTGTGTTGGAGTTGTCAACCTAAGAACTGTCCAAACCTGTGGAGGATTTTTATAAGAGTTTATTTGAGCCAAATTGACAACATGATGAAAAACAAATCAAATATTCCAGAGAATAACAGGTTTTCAGTTTCTTTTATACACGTGGAATCAAGGAGGGAATGTAGGAAAGATTACATGAAGGTGGGAGAAAGCAAGGTCCAGACAGGTTAACAAGATTATGGGCTCCTTTGGGAGTAATTGTGCTTCTGAGGGATCTAAGAGAGAGGATGACTCTTGCGTTTCAAAGTTGCGCTAACCTAGATGCATAAGAATGATGGACAGGACTTCCTTAAAAACCTTTTAGCAAGGAAGCTATGGGCCTGGATATGATTGCCCACTATGACCTGCCCAGTTAGGAATTTGTGATCACCTCACCCTGTGCGGCTACTTTCTCGGCAACTGAACCTGTTACATACGGGCCTCTTCACTCACAGGAGGAGCACGGTGTTCTGTAGAGGCACTGCTCCAGTAGAACCAGTCGCTGGAGACTCAGTGATGAGTAAATAGAATGCTCATTAAGAAAACTTAATGAGGTGATTGAGAAACTGCCTCTGCCTTCTCCGTTAAAATGCAGCGCATTTCAAAGTGCTAAATCCTCATTAGAACCATTGGTATTTACACTCAACAAAAAAGAAACCACAAATAAAACCCCAAACCCCAACATTTATTTCTAAAAATTGCATATGTAATGCAAGTTCATTATAGGATAATAAATACATAGACACATAAAAATAAAAAAAAAATAAAGCCATTTGTAATCCCACCCACTTCTGTTAAAACTTTTTCATATTGTTTCCTAAGCATAATGTATTTTGTGAAATTTTTAAGTATAAAATAGGGTCATACTGCAACTTATTGTTTTGTAACTTGTTTTGTCCCAATTAGTATATTGTATGCATAAACCTCACAGATCTCAGTGACTGAAAGTAACCTTACAGGGCAATCTGGTCGCAAATTCCCAACTGGGCAGGTGAAGGTGGGTAGTCACGTCCCAGGCCTGTAGCTTCCTTAGTGAAAGGCTTTTGAGGAAGCCCTGTCCATTGTTCTTGCGCATCTAGGTTGACACACCTTGGAAAGGCAGAGTCATCCTCTTTTTCTATTCCTCAGAGCCATAGCCACCCTCAAGGGAGCACATATTCTTGTCAGTCATAGAGGTTTCCCTGCCTTGCTTTCTTCCACCTTCATGTAATCTCCTGTATGTTTGCTCCTTAATTTTGAATGCATGGGAGAAACTGCAGAACTGTCATTCTCTGGGGCATTTGAGACCTTGCTTGCTGTCAGTTTAGCGCAAATTATTCTCACACAAATGCTCTGCAGGCTTGGATGTCCTCACGCTGACAGCCTGTGTCCCTGTCATATCTTCTTCTGATGAAGTAGGGTTTATGATTGCAAAATATTCCTGTTATGGATATTGCTTAATTTGTTCAATCTTTATTGTTGGACTCTTTTCTTTGAAATTTTATTTTGATAATGTGACAGTAAATGTTTTGATAGTGAAATTCTTAAGTTTATCTTTGCTTTTTTAGGATAAACTTAAAAAACAAGATGGTTCTAAAAATGGTACATGGATTCTTATTTTTTCAAAAAGAGAAAATATTTGCATTATCTTTCAATATACAAAGTAATTATACACTTATTTTTATAGGTTCAAATAATAGAAAATAGAATAAAAAGAAAAGTTAAGGTTGCTCCAAATCCTCAAGGTAACTATTATTAACAATTTAGTAAGTATTCTTTTAGGCTTTCAATGCAGGTGTACAAACATATGTATTCACAAAAATGAGATATGGCTCTGTATCTGAGTGACCTTATTTTAACTTAGCGCAGAGAGGACTTTTTTCCATGTCGCTAAATGTTCTTCTACAGATAATTTTTCATGGTGTCAAACTATCCAACTGTGGAGGAGGAAAAACTTTTCCTTTAGTCTCTTAAGTTCAATATTGGGGGGCCTGTGATTTACACTGACAAAACACAGATTAGTAAGAGAAAAGAAAGATGTTTTGAATTCATATATATATACATAGGAGTTCACAGGAAAATGTGGCTTGAGGCAGTTAGAATTTGGGGCTTCTATACCATCAGAATAGGGGAAAAGACATTTAAGGGAGATAAATGGGTCCTTAGGAGAACTGACAGGACATATGACAGTTGAGTTACAATGTCTGTTTAGATGACTTATCCTGATTTTGATCTCCAGTGAGAGAAATCTATTTTTCCTGGTTTCCTGGAAGGCATTTATGACAGGTGAATTCTTTTGGGAAGCTCTGTTTTTAGGTAGCTAGGAAGAGTTCAGAAATAAAATTCTTCACAGTGGTGTATTCCGAATCCCTTCACCATATTTGTGTTACCCAAGTCAGTCCCAGTTTCTGCAGCCTCTGCCCAGGGGATCTGGCCCACTCACAGCCTCTGAAGGCTCTGTGGGGCTCCGCACCCTTCTTGCTGTCTCCCTATGAGCCACCAGCTAGTTGAACAAGACCAGGGACATGAGGGAGTGAGGCACAAAATCTTTCCTCCAAGGAAAAGCTCCTAACCAATCATGATCTCACTGTTAGATCTGAGATGAGAAATAAGTACAAAGTCAAACTGTTCCCAGTGGATTCACAGTTTAAAGATGTCTGGAGAGCCAAGAGGGAGAGTGGTTGTCTTGAAAGGGCATATAGATAGGTCAGTTGATATTGTAGGGAAGTAGAACGAATGAGTAAGGTATGCTCTGAGGTTGATATAAATATGTGGAATAAAGAGTAGTGTTTTAGAGTAAAGACTTTGGAGTCAGATGAGAACCTGAATTTTGACACTTCTACTTAAATGGTATGTGACTTACACTGATTAATCTTCTGAGCCATAGTTTTCTTATCAGTAATAGGTGGATAATAACCTGTTTTTGAGTTGCAGGAAGAATCTATCAAGAGAATGCAGGTAAGGCTCTTAGCACTGTCTCCAACACATAGAAACACTGAATAAATGTAGTTTTTATTATAGCTATTTATTCCCAAATGTGTCTTATATTTAATAATCTTCCTATACTACACTTTGAATGTCTGGCATTTAATACATCAATTTATGAATGTGTAATTTGTGATTGTATGTTATATTTCAGAAGTTTCCATACTGAAGCCAAGATTTTTTTTGAACAAAGTTCTGAAATAGCCAAATCAATTTTTCTAATGGACAACTTTCCTCTATCTTTAAGGATTAAAGGAGATTCCTCCAAAATGCTCATTTAATTTGGGGCTCACAAAACTTGAATTTTCTTTCCCATAGTCCCTTGAACTCACAGAAAAAAAGGAGTATCAACAGTGAAGCACCAGTTGGCAAATGGGGAGACTGCCTTCTCACCAGGTTTGAGGTTTCTCACCTTTCCTCTTAGAGAGAAAGTACCTAGAATTTTCTCTCTTGGAGGAATGGTGCGAAGGGGGTGGGTAGATTCAATTTTTAGTCATGTCAACTTTCTGATTCTTCCTATCCTCTCCCTACCAGATAAGTATGGACCACATGGCATGTATAAATAGCTGCAGCTGAGAACATCCTCATATCTTTGCCTCTCTCATCACTGAGCAGGGCCCATAACTGATGTTGCAATTAGAGTACTGATTTAGCTCTGAGAGACACATTGCAAATGTTCAGCTGAGGAGGATGGTATTTATATCAGTACTGACTAATGAAGACTTTGTCAACTGTACCTTTGGCAGATTATTCAATGGCATGCCCCTGGGTTAATCTACTTCTCATTATAACTGATGATCCATGATGATGGGTTTTCAGAACCACTCATCTTATACAAGGTGCCACAATGTGGAACAGACATAAGAAAATGTAGATAATTAAAAAAATACTCAACCCAGAATATAGGGATCAACAGAAGAACTGTAGAGGTCAAGACATTTAGTGATTTACTGGGGCATATTTGATATTGCTTGTACCAATAGGAATTCACACTTGTGTATTGCAGGTTTAATTGTCTATTTTGGCATAAAAGAAAGAAAATGAAAATAGATTAACTACTTAAGTTTATCATAGAAAAGTAGGGCAATTAATAGTTGTTTTTTTCCTTTTAGATGTTTTGACTGCTTCAAAACCATAATATATTTTCAGGTCAATTAAGTATCACAGAACTAAGAATTCTAGGATTATTTGGTTTAAAAGTCAGTGATTATCTATCTATCTATCTATCTATCTATCTATCTATCTATCTTCTTTCTCTTCTTCTTGAGGGGTAAGTGGTGGAAATTCAGATAGGAAGTTGGGCTCACTCTCTTTCTAACTGTCTTTATTGGCTAGAAGGTGGGGTGCTACAGTCCACAGTAGAAAACTTTACCTTTTCTTCCTTCTTTGATATGGAGAATAGATATTTGCAATTCTTGTGAAGAGATTTGCAGACACAGCTTCATGCCCCTCCCATTGGTCTTCTGGCAATCCCAAATAGGTTACCACCTCTAAGCCTTTTCTACCTAAAAATTTTCTATTGACCAAACATACACTAGGATACAGATGAGTTTGGAAATTCAAATGAGCTTGCAATGTGGACAGTCATTAGTGCACACAGAGTCTCCCTGATGGGCACCATGAAACTCCTCCTCCTCCCCTTCTTCCATAGCTCCTTTATCTCAGGACCAACCTCTTCTTCCTCTCTGATTCTGGCTCTTGTGCTTAGCTAGTCAGATGGGTCCTATTGGAGCTTGAGATAAGGAACAGGGAGAGATGTTGAGAAAAAGGGCAGAATGAAAATGGCACTCCCTGAGCCAGTCTCAAAATGAAACAGCTACCAGACTAACTCTTCACTTCCTGGTTTTGGCCCACTCTAAGAAAACGTTTGTGTCTTTCTTCCCTCTTATCCTAGATCCTCTGTATTGTCCTAATTTGTATGAAATAGGATGGCGAGAGTGAAAAACTCTGGGTTAGTATATAATCAAGGCCTCCCCTGTCTTCTTTCATAAATATCTGCCTTTCATGTGACTAATGGCTACGGGCTAAGCCACTTGGGAAGATAAAAAGCAAGCAGGTAATCAATATGTGGTTTAGGACTTGTATTCAGAGTATATAAAAAAAAGTCTCAAAAATTCAAAACTAAGAAAAATACCAATTAAAACAATGGACAAATGACTTGAAAAGAAACTAAAAATATAGAGATACCCAATAAGCACATGGAAAGATGTTCGACAGCACTAGAGAAATCCAAGTTAAAGCCACAAAGAGAAGCTCTACAACAAAAGATTGGCTAAAAATAAAATAAAATAAAACTTGACAATACCAAGTGCTGATGAGGATGCAGACCAACTGGACTTTCATCTGTTGCTGGTGGGAATGCAAAATGGCATAGGCACTTTAGAAAACAGTTTGGCAGTTTCTTATAAAGTTAAAATACACTCACCATATGGCACAGTAATCCCACTTTTAGGTATTTATCCAAATTAATTGAAACTTATATTCATGCAAAAACCTGTCTGCAAATGGCATAGCAGTTTTATTTCTAAGCACCAAAAACTGGAAACAACCCCTATGTCCTTCAGTTGGGGAATGGATGAACAAACTAGTCTGCCCAAACAATGACACCCCACTGAACAATAAAAAGGAACTAATTTCTGTCCTGGGCAGGTGGTTCAGTTGGTTGGAGCATTGTCCTGTATACCAAAAGGTTGTGGGTTCAATCCCTGCACAGTCAGAGTACATACCTAGGTTGTGGGTTTGAAGCAACCAATTGATATTTCTCTCACATTGGTATTTCTCTTTCTCCCTTTCTCTCTCTCTAAAATCAATAATCATATCCTTGGGTGAAAATGAGAAGAAAAAAGAAAAGGAACTAATGTCAAATACATGCAACAATATGGATGAAGCTTAAAAGGATTATGCTAAGTAAAAGAATCCAAACTCAAAAAGCTCAAAATCATACCATCTGATTTTATTTACATGACATTCTGAAAAGGCAAAATTATAGGGACAGACATAAAACAGAGTAGTTTCCAGAGCTGAAGAGAACAACAAAGAGCCACAAGGAAACTTCCTGAAATCATTAAAATACAGGATTTTTTATAAATATAAAGTCTATATCTTCATGGTGGTAGCTACAGGATTATATGCATTTGTTAAAACTCATAGGACTATACACTAAAAAGGGTGAACTTTACTATATATATTAAAAATTGTACCTCAGTAATTTTTAAAAAGAGATGATTATCAATGAAATCGAAAACAAAGATAAAAGTGATCAATCATGGCAACTTACCTTTTTAGGAAAACTAACAAAATCAAACACATCTCTAGTGATGTCAATAACCAGAGTTGCCAAAAAGGACTAAAGATAGCAAGTGAGACATGTGGAGCAACAGGCTCATCCAAGGCAGCCTCTCTTAGGTCCCTTTGAGGTTCAGAACTACAGAGGAAAGGGACAATGACTAAGGGCTGGGAAGATAACACCTAGGAGGAAAGATTGGAGAAAATGAGATCCTTTTCCCTGACAAGGGACCTGGAGGGTGATTTAAGCAGTCTTTGAATTTCCAAGCCTTCTTGACAGCTTGATTACAGTGCCATTTAGCAGGAGCTAACAACTTCAATGATCTTTAGCACATTACAATGAAATTACTTGTTTTTGTAAACAGGGAGGTCTTCTCTGAATGAAAAGCACTGGCAATGTGAATGTGCCTGAAGTGCACTGAGTAGCCATATGGTTTGGAGCCTTTTTGTCCTCATCTATTACTTATAGCCTAGTTTTGTAGGAAGGAGTCAAACACATGGAATATGAGACTTGCCTGGCACCCAGCACGTGTCCACCCTCCTCTTTTCCCAAAGTCACCCTCCTTTTCCTTTCCTGATTGAAAGCTGTAGGCATTAACATTTTGAAGATAGTTATATTAAACAGCTAACAATTGTACTCGCTTTATGCCAGATACTGTTCTATGCTCTTCATATTTATTAACCCATGTAATCATGCCAGTAATACCATGAAGGGTGGTATTTTTATTTTTAACAACTCAATTTTACAGATGCAGACACTGAGGAACAAGAGAGGAAGTGGCAGTTGTATCTTCTTGTTGAGATAAAATTATGCTTTTTGTGGATTTCTCTCTCTCCTGTGCCCTTTTTTTCTCTTAGCAGCATTCTTTTATTTATGAGGCTTTTTGAATTTGACAAGGTATTTTCAATAACCACATTATTTGCAACAATAGGAATTTTGCTGTGAAGTAATAGTGGTGCTTATGTGTTAAGATTAATAACAATAATTTCCACAAAGTTCTAGATAGAGTTAAATGCTGCTGTTCTGAACCCCATATTTTAGTTTTTATTTTCTATGCCCCTTATAAAATTCCCCCTTTTATTTTTTGATATTCCTCATCCTTCATGCCCCAAGTCAAGGTCCCTCATTTGGTGATATTTATGAAATGCCTACGTGTTCCTTTTATTCGCTGATCCCCGAGGGGAGTGTACTACTTTTCTGTGAAGTGATACTGCAAAAATGAACAAAACCTGCCTCTGGGGAGTTACCAGTCTAGTTGCAGAGTGGACAGATGTGTGATCTACTCAATGGCACAGTATGGTAACTGCAAACATGGGTAGCTGCAGGTTTGAATGGAGGCTGTGAAAGAGTCTGCAGATACATATTCTCATGAAATAGGAAGAGCAGGGAAGAGGGAGAGCAAAAGATAAACTAGAACAGAGAAGAGGAAGAATAGCTATCTGCCAAGAATGAGGGGATTAGGGATAAAGTGAGAGCCTGAGGAAGTAAGGAATTTGGGAATCATTACTGTGGGGGAATAGGACAGGAGTCAACTCACAGAGTTAAAGCAGTGATTCTCAACCTGGTGCACAATAGAATCACCTGTATTGAAAAAAGTACCAATGCCTGCCTCCCACCCCAGGGTTTCTGATTTAATTGATCTGGTTGATGAGGCTCAGCCACTGCTGTTTTTAGAAAGATTCCAAGTGATTGTAAGGTGAGCTGGGGCTGAGAAACACTGAAATAATTGCTGAATAGTGCTGAGGGGCTCAATTCTATCCTGCGTAAGTCAATGTTTCATCATCACTCTCACATTCATTCATTTGCTCATTCAAAAACATTTATTGTATCTGTTACCTCAATAGACAGTGAAAAAGTCATAGCAATGCACTAATTACTATTTCTCCTCCTCCCTATTTTGGCACTCATGTTGAGGATTAAATCTTTTAAAAATATGTAATAAAAATCAAGATATTTGAGCACTTACTGTATAGTATTAAAACTTTACAATGTCTGCATATAGTGATGCCGTGTCACTGTTATGTCTCATATTTTACAGGCAAGGAAATGAGGCACAGAGGAGTGAAGTAACTTGCCCAAGGTCACACAGCTAGTAGTTGGCATAGCTGAGAGGCTCCAGAGTGGTGTCCTCTCTGATGCATCTACCTCTACGCTGAACCAAAAGATAGTGCTTCATAAAAATGTCTTGAACCCTCAATATACTAAAAACACCATTAGTCAGATATCTTTAAAGTGATGGAGGGTAGTTTGTCCCAAATGAATGCATTTCATTGGTCAGTATCAGTCACATGACCACATCTTGTAGTGGGTAAGGCTGAGAAAGACCATCTGTGTGTACGGGAGGAATGGCCCAAAGGATAAATGAACAACTAGGCAGTGTTTGATACAGTCTCCTCTGACGAAAGAGAAGTTTTAAATTTAATGTACTCAAATGTGTCCCTTTTTCATTATAAGTTATAATTTTAGTTTTTTATCTAAAAATATTTTCTTTTTGTAAGGACATAAAAATACTATGTTATATTCTTTTCTGAAAGATTTCAAGTTTTGACTTACGCATTTAAGTCTTTAATCTACCTCGCATCAATTCTGGTGTTTGGTGTGAGGAGAGGATTACATTTCCTTTCTTTATGTCTGCTGTTCTGGAATTTCATGATGCTGATTTTTGGTATAGCTATTTTCTTTTGTGTCCAATTCTCTCGGTCTGAAGATTCATGTTCTTCAAACTCTGAGAAAATTCTTTGAGTTCTTTAATTGGTAAAGACTTTTGCTTTTTCTTTCTGGAACTCCTCTCAGATATCTGATATGGATTGATCTTTTATATATTTTGTCTTTTCTCTCATAATGTCCACCTTTACATTTTTGGGTATTGTATTTAATTATCATTGTTAATTTAACACTTAAAAATTATAAATTTAAGCCGCATTTCTCAGACCAACATTGACAAAGACCTTAAAAAAATTGATGTTACCATTTTGACTGATAGTGTTCTGACAGATACACTCTTGCCTCTCTGGAAACTTCACAGCAGAGCCTGGATGTAAAACTCAGTCTGTGTGATTTCAAATCCAATGTTTACGCACTTGTGAGCCTTTGGCAGGCTTCCTCTCTGTGCAGAGGGGAGTGAATATTCAGGGAGGGGCAGTAGGATTTGCGTGGAGGAGGCTGGCAAGGGTATGACACGAAGGCTTCATTGCTGCCCTCAGTCACTCGTTCTTTCCTTCGCTCATTGGACACTTGCCACCTCACACTTAAACCACAGGCTGTATGATTACAAATGTTTCCAGCGGTCAAGCACCCTCCACTGTAGCCCAGGACATGGGACATGGAGGGAAAATTGGTTATAAATATTATTTCCCAATGGTTCTATTGGATTTTTAATTTTAGCAATTCTATTTTTAATTTTTCAAGAACTCTTTCTTGTTCTCTGTTCTATTTTTTAAAATAGCATTTTGATGCTATTTGGCAACATCATTTTTAATCTTTCAGAAGATTTTACTTGTTTCCTATGTTTTCTTTGTTTACTCCTAGATACCATTATGTGCTTGTTTTTCTTAGTGTCTATCCTTACAAGGTCTGTTTACCTGTAGCAGTTCATTCATAATTAAGTGTGAGCTGCTGGAAAGTAGAGTTTTACAGATGCAACAACTTACTTAACCTTTCAGAAGGTTCAGGATCTCTTCAATTTCCTATATATTCTTTGTTTATTCTGAGATGCCTCTATCTGTTTGTTTTTTTTCCCCTTGGTGTGTTTCTATCATTATAGGTCTGGTTACCTGTGGCAGTTTATTCATAATTAAACATGAGCTCCTGGGAAGTAGAGTGGGACTGCTTCTGACCTAGGCAGGGCTTACTGTCTGATGGGAATTGTTTTTAGGATGATTGGCAGGTAGTTGGCTCCAAAGCTGGGACACTTTCAAATTCCACTTTATGGAGGTCTTTTCTCTGGAGCCATTCAGTTTTTCTGGATAAACCCTATAATTCCCATCTGGAGGAAGGGGGCCTGGCCACCAGGAAATTATGTTCAGGCATGTTGGGGTACAACGCATTTACTGATTGAATGTGCCAAATACAGGCTTTCAATCAAGCCCACCCTTCGCTGTGATATTAATAGAAATAGCAAACTCTCATCTTATGTTACATCAGGCACTAATCTAATTGCTTTACATTGTTAATCGCTGTACTCATTTAATGCTCCCAACAAACCTATGAGGTTATAGAAAAGGAAACCGAGGCCCCGGGGAAATTAAGTGACTTGCCTGAGGCTACACAGCAGTGAAGCTGTGAAGCCAGAGTTCGAGCCCAGGCCCTCTGACTGCCCACGCAGTGCTGCCTCCTCGACGGAAAAATGGCAGAGGCTGGTTCTGGGCAGAGTCATTTCTGAGGATGGTATAAGACTGTAAGTTCCATGGAGGCAGGGATTTTGTCTGTTCTACTCACTGCTGTACACCCAAATCCTAGCTCATATCACGGCCATATATTTTTATGACATGAATGAATATATAGTGCCTTTTGTACAGAAATGGCACTTGTCTGTCAGGGGAGTGGGTTCACTAAACGAAGGTGTGTGTGTGTGTTCAGTACTTAGGCCCTCTGTTCTTCTTTTGGCTGCTAAAAACCATTTTTCTTTTTTTGGTTGGGAAAGAGAGTAGATCTGAAGTTGGAGGACATGTAGTCTGGGGCACATTTTTTTTTTTCCAGTAAAACTTCTTCATCTCTTCCCATAATTGGTTACCTTATTCTTTACTCAAAGACTGCTACTATTACTTATTCTTTACTCAAAGACTTCTACTATTACTTGACAAGTGAGCTTTTTGACTTTTTTCAATATTGTGTGCTATGAATTAACATTTCTATCATTAGCTATCATCTGAAGTTTGGGGAAATTCCGAGCCCCCACCATTCTTACTAAAAACTAAAGACCTGATTTTTATATTGTTGTTATTGGATGAATACTCTTATGGCCTTTCCTTACAAAATGACTCTGTTTTTACAATGATTATTCAAAGCATGAATTTCCTGAAATGGAGTGACCTGAAGGCAATGGCAGTACACACATTTTGCATGCCTGAATAAAAAAACCTTGGGTCTTATTTACTGAATTTATTGCTGTTTTAACAATGTACTTATATCTTCCACCAAAATTTTTTATGAAAATGGGCCATGTATAATCAGTACCTGAAGCTTTATTGCCAATGTCAATAATATTTATTCTAGTTTGTGGAGCAGGAATGATTACTTTTTATTTGGGTGGCTTCTTTATAATTCCAGAGTCCTCAATGGCTTATGATTAAGGAAAACATTTTTTGGGGGGGATTTTTAGGAGGACACCTGCCTTACTTTGTTTGGTCGTCCATAATAGAATACCACAGACTGGGTGGCTTATAACAACAGAAATTTATTTCTCACAGTCCTGGAGGCTCGGAAGTCCCAGGTCAAAGTGCTGGTAGATTCGGTGCCTGGTGAGAGCCCCTTCCTGGCTCATAGATGACTGTTTTCTCTATGTGTGCTCTCAACAGCAGGGGGGACAAGAGAGTTCTCTGGATGCCCCCTTTTTTAAACAATTTTTAATTATTCAATTATAGTTAACATATGATATATCAGTTTCAGGTGTACACCCCAATGATTAGACATTATATAACTTATTAAGTGATCATATTGATAAGTCTCACACCCACCTGACTCCATACATATTCTAATAACATACATATTCTAATAACTATGAGAATATTATTGACTATATTCTCTGTGCTGTCCCTTTTATGTGGGCACTAATCCCACTCATGAAGACTCCACCCTCATTGACCTAATTGCCTTTCAAAGGCCCCACCTGCTAGCATCAGGGGTTAGGGTTTCAACATATGGATTTGGGATGGATTTAAAAATTTAGTCCATAACTCTGGCTCTTATAATAGTTTTCTTTTTTAATTAAAGAAAGCAATTGACTGGAAGAAAGTGTACTATGAAGGGGAATATAAACAATTTCTTAGAACAAATTAGCAGATCTCAAGAATTACTTGGTTATAAGTCACAGAAACTCATTCCATCTATGTTAAGCAAAAATAGGAATATTTCTGGAAGATTATGGAAGCCTAGCAGAGTACAAAGAATGATCCAAACCAGGAACTGTTCAGATCCTGAGATCTCCTTTCCTGTCCCCTTCCTCCCCACTTTCTTCTTTACTTCCCTGGACTTCCCATGTGCCAAGCACTATGGATACAGTGGAAAAAATAGTCAGTTGTCAGAGAGCATATATTCTTGTAGAAAGAAATAGACAATAAGATAGCCAAAGTAAAACAAAAACATTTTTTAATCTTCGTCCAAGGATATGTTTATTGATTTGAGAGAGAGAGAGAGAAACATTCTTGTGTAAGAGAAACTTAGATGGGTTTGTTGCCTCCCACATGTGCCTGACTGGGGATTGGATTGCAACCCAGGTATGTGTTCTGATGGGAGATCAAACCCACAATGTTTTGGTGTATGGGATGATGCTCCAACCAACTGAGCCACCTGGCCAGGGCAGATTCGTATAAATAGATTGACCATAAAATTTGTTGCCCACACTTGAAAGTGAACGAGGTGTTATTAAGAGTTGCACTTGACAATAAGCGTAAAGGTGTCCAGGACACACTGAAATGTCATGGCAAAAGACTACAGAGAGAATTAGAAGAGGGTAATGTGGTAGTGACTGAGTAGCTACTCGAAACTGGGGATAAGAGGTGTTCTCATGTAAGATGAGACCTGAAAGACAAGGAGCCAAGCATAAGATGACAGGGATGAGCCTTCTTGGCAGAGAGAGTGACCAGTGTGAGGCCTCCCAGGCAGGAACGAGCATGGAGCATTTGCAAAGCCTAAAGAAGGCCAGTGTGGCCAGTGTGCAGTGAACAAGGGAGAATGGCTGGCAGCAGCCTCCTGGCATTAATAAAGAGTTTGGCTTTGATACAAAGCATAATGGGAAACCATTGGAAGGTTTTCAGTAAGAAAGTGATGTGACTTGCTTTACCTTTTAAAAAGAGCACCCTATTATGTTACACAGCTAACATAATTATTTGCAATTTTTATTTTAAAAAATTGTTTGCAATTTTTATTAATTGTTCCTTTGATGCATTTTTAAAAAGATTTTATTTATTTATTTTTAGAGAGAGGGGAAGGGAGGGAGAAAGAGAGGGAGAGAAACATCAATGTGTGGTTGCTTCTCACATGAACCCCGCTGAGGACCTGACCCGCAACCCAGGCAGGTGCCCTGACTGGGAATTGAACCAGCAAGCCTTTGGTTCACAGCCTGTGTTCAATCCACTGAGCCACACCAGCCAGGGCCCGTTTGATGCATTTTTTAAAAAACAAACTTGCCCTCTTTATGAGGTACAGACTTATACAAAGTGATATCGCTTATAGATCAAATGATGGTATCTGGGATTTACCTCAAAATTAGAGAGATGACACAGGATTTTTTATTTAATCATGAATACTTGTTGCATTGGGGTTTGATTTACTAATGTTTCTACTTTTGTATACATTTGAAATTTTTTTATAAATAACATCTGAGAAAAAGAGGCTCACCATGGCTGCATCTGTGCAGAGGGAGATTGTGTCCTATGAGACTGACACACTACTTACTGCGCTAACAGGCACCTTGGAGACTGTATTGCAAAGAGCAGGCTGTGCCAGTTAAGTCAAGAGGAGTCCATCTGGGATATGGTGATGGATGGGTTGGGTAGCATACACAGAGAAAAGTGAGTGGATTTAGGATACATTTTTGTAGCTAGTGGTAAAAGGACATACTAGTAGATGAGTGTGGGGTGAGGAAATGAAAAGATCCAGTGGTAACTCTAATTTTTAGGTTGGCAACCAATTGGATTAAGATGTTATTAACCAAGAAAGGGAAGACGTTAGGAGGAGCATGTTGTGGTGGGGAGGGAGGAAAAGTTCTCTTTCGACCATGTTAAGCTTCACGTGCTTGTTAGATTCTCATGTGGAAATGTCCAGTGTGCAAATCTGGAGCTGTGCAGAGAAATGAGATATTATGTAAGACACCTCTTGTGAGCTGAACCTGGTGCTCTCAGACTCACCTGACCCAGGGGCCTCCAGATATTTGTTCTGCTTCTGTTGTTGGTTCTGTGTGGATTCCTACTGACTCAGTGAAGCAGATTTTGATTCAGATCCCAAGTATGATGCTTGGGCCCTTGGAGAAATTATATCACTAAGCCTCAGTTTCCTGCTTATAATATGAGAATAATAATGTTTATGTCATGAGGTTGTTGAAAGAAATAGATCAACAATAAAACACAAGGCCTGAGCACAGAGCCTGACTTGTAACAGCTATTCATTAAAGAGCCTTGGTGATTAATAATAGCAGCTGGGAATCATTGTCACATAATAGAGGCTGTGTGGCTGAGTGGGAAAGAGTGGCTTCCTGCATTCCTGAAGTTGTACCAAGTTAGTAATTAGCCACTTTGCAAGGGCAGAGGCTGACCCTGCCCAAATCTCAATTCTGATGATTCAACAAAAGTTGTTAGATTTGACAGAACAAGGGCCCCTTTCAAATATCCATGTTATTAATAATTTTGGACATGAATGTTGGACAATCCATCTTTCATTTTGTTTTGGACATCTCACCCTTCTGTTAAAAGCAGTATATATCTCATTTTTGAAAGTGACTTTTTTCCCCCTTTTTTGGATGCAATTGCTGAGGCCTTGGTAAAATTCTTGTTCTGGAGTTTGTTCAAAGTTCATGGGAACAGAATCACAATATATGATTCTTGCCAAAATTGCTAAGCAGAATTGAATCACAAAGAAACAGATTAATTCAGAATATGGCACATTCTACAGCCTTGGACTTTTCAAAAAACTTGAAAAGTAAAGCAAAACAAAAAAAGGCGGAGCTGGAAGTAGATAGAATTAGATGAAAGCAGCTTAAATATGCATGACAATCAAATGCAATGCATGAATCTTGAATGAACATGAATAGCTCTACCCCTCAAAACAAACGAACAAACCACCATCAACCATAAAGCACATTATGGGACAACTGGAAATTTTGATTATAGACTATCTATTAGATAATGTTAAATTAATGGTAAATTTCTTTGGTATGACAATGGTATTGTGGCTATGTATGAGAATATTCTTGTTTTGTTTTATTTTATTTTTTTTGGCATTACAACTTAAATATTAGGGATAAAGTACAATTTGTGCAACTTACCTTTTAATGGTTCAGTAGAAAAGTATATAAATGTCTACATCTATAAGTATATGCAGATATATAAAGGGAAAGGAAATGTTCTTTGGAACATTTGGAACATGGAAATGGTAACACTTGGTTAACCTATGTGAAAGGTTTAGAGGTGTTCATTGAACTGTTCTTTCAACTTTTCTGTGGGCTTAAAATTTCTCAAAAGAAAGTTGGGGGTGGAAAGTTCCTGGAAGAAAACCAGCTGGTTAATCCACACATTTTCTCCCAGCAAACTTCAGGAAGGCGCCTTTGAGTCCATCGCACAAAAACACTGGGAGCTCTTACCTTTCAGGGTGGAAGGGCTCCACCGGATACAGAAAGAACTGAGCTAATCCCTGGGCTGAATCTCACCTGGGAATCCTTTAGTTCAGCTCTTTACTATCCTTTAGCTGAAAATTTGAATTAGTAGACAGTTGTGGAGAGAGGGCTTGCTCAAAAAGGAAACCCTAAAACCAACATGTATTTGAGAAAGAAGTCATTTAAAAAAACCCCAAGATAGTTAGGGCATCTTTGGTTTTCACCAGGCATTTGGCCTGGTGAGCATTTGTGTAAATTTAGTAGGAAGCTCATCTGCCTAGGTGATGAAAAATTAGAATTCCAGGCAAAAAGGATCCTGAAACTTTTACCTGGAATTTCTGTGGAAAAATTAGTATAACTATGTTACATTAATTATGTATCTTAGGGAGTAGGAATTTCCTTTCAAGAATGGATTTATTAAGGACAGATGAATTCTGGGATCACTTTACTTGGAGCTTAATTACCATGTTCCCAAGCAGTTTGAGATCTTAATGACTTGACTCCTTCCTATCCACTGGTGTCAAATTTAAAACTGACCACACAAAATGTTGGGGGCAAAAGTAGTCCGTAAACAAACTTATTAATAGAAATGAAATTCCACAGGGAACACAGGCACACACAAGTCAGTGGGATATTAAATTCCTCTGATAAGTTAACATGGATTAAGCAAAACTTTTTATAGTGCAAGTTCTTAGTATCAAATTTTGAAGCACAGCAACATCTAATAATATAATTATTTATATTAACCATTTCTAATAGAGGAAAACATTGATTCATTCATAAATAATTATTGTACACACATTCGGTTCCCAATTTGGGAATAAAGCCAAGGACATACCTTCCTGGAGCGCACTCTTTGGTAGACATTACTATGTGACAAGTTACAACAGCAGGATGTGTAGTTTGTCATGCTGACATGTGGAGTAGCTTAGATTTTGTGAATATTAATAATCATCAAGTGCAGAACTAATTTTTAATATACTTAAAGTTTTTCTGTATTTCTTCATGGTACAAAGACTTTGTGGAGGTTTTAAATTAATTTTCTAAGATTGCTTCTTAAATAGTGAAGGTTGACACCTTTATTCCTTGGCTTAGGTCCCTTGCCGCAATACTCCCAGATAGGGCGATTGACAGGATGGATATCTGTGTATTCGGTATTGGGCAGAAAGTATGCCTGGGGCGTTGTTCACAGTCCTCCATTCCATCAGCTTGGCAGTGCAGCTAAGTGATTGAAGGTAATGATACTAGTGTTAGATTCTAGAATTCAAGTCCAGATCCTGCCACTTGGTAGCTGAGTGGTCTTGGGCAAGTCACTTAACTTTCGTAAGCCCAGTTTCCTCAGCTGTAAGTTGGGATGATAATAGTATATCTCTCCTTGATGTGCTCTTTTCTTTCTTTCTTTTCTAAGTGAGATCATGAAGGTAAAGCACTTGGCACAAAGTAAGTCTTCAACAGGTTTTAATTATTTTATGGTTACTTTACTTATTATGACTATTAGGCTGCGCAGTCATTCATAACCTCTTCTACTCTGGGCATGCTCACTGGCTCTTTATTCTTATTTCCCAACTTAAATGCAGGCAAATTCCTGATTTTACACCAAATACATTTACCCACCAATCTTGCATGTATAGTAATCAAAATGGGATTTTATTCTCAGAGAGGCCAAAAAGCCTGATTTTAGCTGTAGTATGAAACCCAAATTTGATGCAGGATAGAAGGTTTAAGGGTATCAGAGACTGACATATGAAAGTGCAGTTTGTTTAAAATGCAAATGTACAAAATTGGGAAGTAGTCTGTTCCCTGAATGAACATCTGGGTTGACTGCATGTAGATCAGTACACTCACGAGATCACTTAGTGCCAGCTGCTTATGAATTCAATTTTTCTACTGACTCTGGAAAATCCACATCTTTTTGCTTTTTTAAAAAAAATTCTCAGAGGTATGACAGAGATGACTAGTTGCCCCAATATTTATTTGTCACTTCTTTTTTTGTTAAAGAACCCTGGTTTTCAGTTGGATCTATGGTTCCTTAGAATATGGACTACATTTCTCAGGCTTCTTTGAAGCTAGGTATGGTCATGTGACTAAGTTCTAGCCATAGGGGTGAGAAAGGAGTTGTGTTGGAAAGGAAAGATGTGCTCTCCTTACTTTCTCTGTTCTATAAGCCAAGATGCAGGTGTTGTGGTGAGCTACCTGATGAGCTATGCAGATGAAAGTAACGCCCTAAGAAAGGTGGAAGGAATTTGGGTTTGTGATACGATGGAACAGCCATATTGTGTGAGAGAGAAATTAACTTCTATTTTAAGTTATGGTTACTCGGTTTCCATTACTGCAATCATGTCTAGATTATAAACACTACAGGCAGGAATGAGTACGGTGGCAGAATTGTCTCACCAGAGCTCTCTCCTAATTCTCTTCTTCATGGTTTGAATCCTGGACAAAATGCCGGGGGGGGGGGGGTGTTGTTTTACTCTGTGCATAAGAATTCATTTACTTGACACATAGAGTATTTATGTTAGAGTGGCAGGCATCTTACCAGGCCTACACATATACACATATATTTATATCTCCATCATAATTCTTACATTTTTATAAATATAGTCTAGAATCAGACAATCTGTATAGCATGAGGAATACTCTATGGCCAAATGAACGAGATAATGGGCACTAGAAAGTTTCTGAAAGCCTGGGACAGCATTTTTACTCTGAACCCAATGAGTTACCATGAAGTAGAAAGATTGTCTCCTCAAGGACAGGGGATGGAAGTTGACTTCATTTGATTTTGTTTACAGAGCACCCTAAAGGCAGGCCCCCTTCTGTTCTGTGTCAGGCTGCCCTTCACAATCTCCCGGCTCCTTCTCAGCACCCTCCCCAGGACCCCTCCCCCCCCAACATCAAGCGTCCTCTCCAGAGGCCTTTGTTATCTCCCAAGCCTGGCCCTCCTTCAGCCTTTCCTGTGAGGCAGGCAGCCAGCATCACTGCCCCAGTTTCACAGGCAGAGCAACTGAGTCATTGTTCTATTGTTACTGGACCAAAGTTAACCAGTTAGAACCATGAGTCATTCTAAAGTCCTAGAACTGGATCCCAGTTCTTGTTCTTGGCATCAGTCACAGCGCCATATCACGCTGAAGGTTCAGGAGCATGCTGGCCTTTGAACAGCCCAGGGAGAAGCACATTCATGCGCTGGCTCAAAAATGAGGATTAGCTCTCCTGAAACCCACAGGCCTGAAAAAGAAAAGGGAGAAATGTATCTGCGTAACTTCATCATTGTACCAAAAAGATTCTTAACGGCTCTCAAAATGTTTCAAAAATTCTCTGGTTCCTTAGTACTAGGTTTTTAGATAGAACTATCTCTTTTATTTTAAAATTCATTGTATTTAATTTTTCTTGTTTTTAATTGAATTCATTGGGTACGGGTTTCAAGTGCACAACTCGATAAAACACCACGTGCACACTGCGCTGTGTGCCCACTGCCCTAAGCAAAGTCTTTTTCCCTCCCCCTCCCCCATTTACCTGCCTTTGCCCACCCACTTTCCCTCAGGCTATCACCACACTGTTGTCTGTGTGTATGTGTGATGCATATGAGTTTTTTTTCTCAATTCCTTCACCTTCTTTCACTCAGCCCCCCAACACCTCTCCCCCTGACAGCTGTCAGTCCATCCCATCTACCCATGCCTTTGTTTCTATTTTGTTTGTCAGATTCTGCATAAATATCTTATTCGCAGTTGAAGCAATCACTTTTCTTCATCTTACAACAGAGGCACTTATGCAAATTTAGATCTGAGAGAAAATTAATTTATTTCCTTCTTTTCACAAGAGAATCTTTGAAGTATCTGGCAGAGAAAAAAAATGAGCTTGTTCATGTAATAAAATTAGTAACAAGCCATTCCAAACACAAGCTGTTCGTATTTAGTAGGGAGTTGCTTTTTACGTAGCATTTTCTGCATAGCTTAGAATTTCCTAAATTTTTCCTTTTCTTTGTGTTTTTCCTTGCATCACAAGTCACCCTATTTGTTCATCCTCTCACTTGCCCTCCCAGCTGAGCTGATGAGTGGTGCAAGGTGTGTCTTCAGTAGTGACTCAGGGTTTAACAGCTACAGCATCAGTCTGAAGGCAAGTTATAGATTTTGTACATTAAGCTTGGTGATTACATCTTTTGTTTCATAGCTATGGGAAAAGGGGAAATTTTAGAAGGCAGAAACAAGATTTCTTATTGGGAATCCAAGAATCCTGAAACTTTCTCAAAATGATCACTCTTGTGGCTCTGCCCAGATGCCTGGAGTCAGGATTCTGGAAAGTGGGTCCTGAGAATCTGCATTGTGCAAGCCTCCCAGGTGGTTTTCATCTCCACTAAAAGCTGCGAGGGTCCCTGGCTGATCTTCAGGGGCTCAATGAAACCCCTTGATATGCAGATGAATTGTGGTGAGTGTACATGTGTGCATTTTATGACGGTGAAAGGGGGTCCGTGACCCTGGAAATGCTTAAGGCTCTAAGTGAAGAATAAATATAGGGGAAAAAAAAGCCCAATCTAACTTATTAGTGAACTGGATAATAAAAGTTGAAAAAAGATTATGGCTTTGTACCTACAGATTTTTTTCAAAGACTTTATTTATTTATTTTTAGAGAGAGGGGAAGGGAGGAAGAGAGAGAGGGAGAGAAACATCAGTGTGAGAGAGAAACATCAATTGGTTGCTTCTCACACGTGGCCCTGACTGGGCATGGAGATTGGACTTGCAATCCAGGCACTCACCCTGACCAGGAAGAACGAGTCACCTTTCACTGTGTGGGGTGATGCCTGACCAGCTGAGCTGCACTGGCTAGGGCTGCACCCCCCAATTTTTGAAAAATTTGACACAGTGGTAGGCAAAGATACAGAAAAGTGGGAATTCTCCACTTTCAAGTAAATATAAACTCTTGTACACAAGAGCATGGTTTGTTTAAGGATATTCTATGGGGAATTATTTAAAATTGCCCCAAACTGGATATATCCACCAAGAGGGAAATAGATAAATAAATTGTAGTGTAATCAAAGATACAATACTATAAATTAATTATAGTGAATTATCTAAATCTATATATTAATAATAACAAAAATAATAATAGTTACTACTTATGTGGTATTTATCAGCACTGTCCTAAAAGCTATGCATGTATTAACAGAAAGGCTGAATCTCAAAACATAATGTTGAATGAAAAAAGAGCAAAATAAAATGATACAGCATTGTGATACTATTCATGTTTAAGAGTATAAAATAATACTTATATAGTTTATCAATACATGTATAGTAACAATATGAAAACATGGATTTTATAAATATACACAGAATTTTCTATAATGGTAGTCTAAGGGACCCAAGCTTTTCAGTCTATTTCAACTTTATCAGATTTGTGTTATTTTCAAAAGGCCTATAACTAACAAACACTTCTGTAGTTTTCACAAAACAATTAGCAAGGTGTGAAGGGAGTCAAGGGCTCCATGTTGTCAGGCATGTGCCTTAAACTTAAGGTTGGGAAAACTGGAAAACTCAAACTATTCTATTTTGGTTTAACAAAAGTAAGTGTCTCTTCTACTCCACCTTACCTCATCCTCCCCCCCCCCAAAAAAAACAGATAAAGAAGGGTTAGATTATCCAGTGTCACCCCAATAAATTTAATAAAATTTTAAAAATGGTTAGAAAAAAGTAGTTATGGCTATTCAGGGAATTCTCCTTTCAACTCTGTTTCAAGTTCAGAACTATTTACCTCCCACTTCCCTTTGTCTGCTGGATTAAGTGAACCTACCCCTACCAGGATCTCCACATTTGGGCCCAGCATCCTTCCAGCTCAGTCCACACCCCACCCACATGGTCTCCTCACCCTTCATTTTTGTGCAGCCATCCTTTATACATGCCGCTTCCTTTGCCTGGAAAGATTTCTTTCTCTCAGACCCTGCTTGCCTGGAAAAACCCAAACATCCTTCAAGAACAAGCTCGAAGGTCACCTCCTCTGTTAACGCTCCCTGGAAGCGGTGTGTCACGGTCATCGATGTACTCAGCTATTCACTCCATGCATGCTTGTCAGTGTGAAGTGTCGGTGCCCGTTAGCTGGAGACCACCAGGAGCACACTGACGGTGAAGCCAGGGGGCCTGTTACTTGTCAGTGGAGGAAGAACATACTCTGTGGGGAACAACTGGGTACCTCAGTAATAGAGAGTTACAAAGAACTTATTACAAGATTAAGGGTTTGGTTGGGGATTTGGGAGGGTCTAAGAAATCAGAGATTTGCTTCAGATTGGAAACCTCCAGAGAGCCAGGCACTTCTATGACTAAGTGTTTTGTTGGTGGTACAGTGACCTTATTGTTGTCTTTGCATAAACAAAGTTATGTCGTGACCTTGTTTTGTTTCCTTTTATCATGCTTCCGAGGAAGCTCATCTGAGGCTGGTGTTCTGTAAGATTGTACAAGCCGAACAGGGGAACAAAATGGCCTGGCTGGGAGTGTCAGTTCAGCTTATAATACGATTGGTGTCTTGCTGTGATTATTTCCATATGTTGGGGACTGCTTTCTTTCTTTTTCAACACCTACAATGTACTGGTTGGGCTGTGATGTTATAGTTCACATGTTGCTTACATCACTTAGCATGTTACACAATGTAGCAGACAGTGTGGTTTTCTCTCAAGATCCGTTCTAATGCTACCTGACAGTGGGGCAGCCATGGCATGTCAGTGGGAATGATCCAGCTTAGCTTCAGTGATGAGCCCTGATTTGTCTAGAACACTCCAGTGACTGGTTCGGGGATGGACAGTGTGGGTGTGTTTCCATGGAAACAGACCCTGAGATTTGCAAGCAGGAGATGTTGTGAGAAGGGCTCACAGGAACAATGTAACAGGCAGAGGGAAGCCCAATGGAGCAGAAGGAATCATTGACCTGCTGTGCAGTTGCAACAAAAGTCTCACCTGATCCCCCACAGGAGCCCTGGAGCTGGAACGCCCCTTTGGAGATGTTTGAACTGAGGCAGGCCAGGCTTTGTACCTACACACTGACCATCTCATTAGAGGAGGTTTCTTCTCAAGAGGGGCATGGAGTTTTGTGGGGGTTTTTTGGGGGGGGCAGGGCAATGCTGAGGGGCGGGGGAAACTCAGCTGTGAACCATCTGTGACAACTCCTTCCAGCAGTGGGGGGATGAGAGCCTCACACCTGAAGGGAATATCTACAGCCACTACAATGAACAAGTGTGAATGAGCTATTTTCTTGTCTTGCTGATAATCTCAGTTCTGAAAGATAGGTTTTTGGTATGAATTATATTCAACAAGGAGCACTTGGGAGATGAAATGAAGAGCCTTGGGAGATATACACTATTATGTGCTTATTTAAACATGTTTCCTAGAGCTAAGCCAGTTGGAAGTGACATTCCTTGACATTCAGGGGGAGCACAGGAATTTTTCAGTGGTTAAGGAAGGAGAAGCTTGTTCTGTTTCACTAAACACTAGCAAAAAAGTATGTAGTCCCAGCTGTTGGTTGCCTCATCAGGACAAAACCAGCATATTGAAGATGGAAGAACTGAGAAATTTGTTAAGAAATGAGGATGGCAATAGTGTGCTAGAGTTGGTCTTCATGAGATCAGAGGTGATTGTCCGCACCTATTATCAATTCCGTGTTCAGGGACTTCATGTTGGTAGCTTGAAATAGGTCGTGGTGGGAGCATTTACAACATGGGAATTGGTAAACATGCAAATCCAGGATTTGTTCCCAGAGGGTCAGCTAGTTGTTACATACATTGTACCACACTACTGAAAGAACCCTAGTCAAGCCATGCCTGAAGCGTCCTATCTCTGGACCTTTCAGTTACATGAGTCAATAAATCCTGCTTATTATATAAGCTATTTTGCATTCTAATCACCACATATACTTTATCTATTTGCATATGTTTTCTTCTATAAGCTGAAAGCTTCCTAAAGTCAGGGAACATATTTATCTTTGGATTTTCAGTGTCTAGAGCATGCTCAGTACCAACATACATTGCATAAATGAAGCAGAATGATCCTTGAATTGATAAGAATTGAACAAGCATTGATAAAAGAGAAATGGATATTTAAGATGAAAGTACAGATGTTCAAACTAGTCCATTCTTCTGGCCTAAACAAATAATATTTCACACTTGAAGGGACTATGAAAAGTTGTGGATTTGGGACTATGAGAAGATCAAAGATAAGATAGGCAAATGCCTGTCTGATTTTTAAAAATGATTATTATGGTTAAGAATTTTATTATCAAAATTATTATGTCTCTTTTGAAAGTTCAAATATGACATCAAGGTGTAAACACTCCACTTGAAAAAGAAGTGATACTTCCCTTCTAAGGGTTCCCTGAGTACCCCACCTGCATCTCCCCCAGAGTTCTGATCTTGACAGTTTCTGCAATCTATATAGTTTCCTGATTACTTTATGTGAGGTTCTAGGACAGATTATTGAAATGTTTGTTAGTGAAGGAGAAAAGCAATGTTCACCAGGAAATGCTCATTAACAACAACACAAATCTAAAAATGAACAGTCCTGGGCTTGCATGATGGGACATGGCCATGGAATTAAATTTAATGGCGATAAATAAAAGACACTGTATTTTGGTCCAAAACACCAATGGCACACTTTCGGGATGTGACATAGCTTAGCAGCAATGTGTATAACAAAGGCTGACAGACTTTATTTGACAATAAATCCAGTGTGAGTCATTGATGTGATGTGACAACCAAGAAAGCTATTGCCATTCTGGATTGCGTTAAATTAAGCCTAGTGTGGTCTTACAACTTCCTGATTCATCAATCCACTGCAAGCCTCATCTGAGGATCCAAACTGAAACAGATCCTGTTTGAAGATCATTTGAAAAAATTAGTTCTCCTTCACCCCAAGTCGTGTAGAGTCTATTGGGTAACAAGTATTTGTGATTCAATCAGGGGTAGTAGCTGCTTATGAGTCATGTTTGTGGCTGCATGGAGAGTTAAGTCCATCCAAGTTCAGGTGATCTTTCTATTCATGTGCCATTAACATTCTGTCTAAATTATAGAGATATGTTACTTTTGATAGAGTTACTCTCCCCACACAGCTTTTCCTTTTCAGTGTTTATGAGAAAATTTCCTATGGTGTTGGTGATCAGTAGGCTCCTAATCTCTCAGGTACCCATCTCTCCATTTCACACCAATGGGACATGAACATAGATAAGAAAAAGTAAACAGCATTCATCTCTCTTACGCACACACACACACACACACACACACACACGCTCTTCTCTCAAGGAGACCAGTGAATGTGGGCTCTGGTGCCAGGCAGCCACAGCCCTGACTTCCAATATGGCTCAGCTGCCCATCAGCTGTGATCCTGGAAAACTTCCTTAAAATCCCTAAGCCTCAGTTTCCTCATCGCTGAAGTGGGAAAAATGAGCCTTCCTCAGAGTGATGATGAAGGGAAATGATTCATGGGAAGCCCTGAGCTCAGGGCCTGGTACAGAGAAAAGTCTCCATAGATGACAGCCATGTCTGTGTTGTGCTCGTGGCAGATGTTGCTTTGTTGCTATAGTTTTGTTGTCACTCATCATTATCATCAGCAACCACCTATCCTTTATTTCTTTTATTCTGATTCATGAATTTGGATGGGAAATAACTAAGTCTGTAACTTTTTTCTGAAAAGTAGCTTTTCCTTCTAGAGAGAATGCAGGCAACAAACTGCATTGTGACAATGGACCACAGAAATCACAGATCTTTTCATGTCACCTTACAGTCATTGCAGACACCTCGAAACATTGTTTTCAGGACTTTGGCCAATATGGAGGCATAGGAAAATACATTTCGCTTCCTTGCACAACCAAAAAAAGAATAACAATCAATTTAAAAACAAACACCAATCAGAACTACCAGAGAATTAAACTGCATGGAAGTCTGACAACCAAGGAGTTAAAGAAGAAACATTCACCCAGGCAGGTAGGAGGGGTGGAGATGGGCAACCAGGGCAGAGAGGACATTTGGCAAGGTGGTGACTGGCAGAGAGGGTGGTCTCACATTTGCATGCAGATAAACTGGGAGGAACAACTGGGGAGTGAGGCCGACCATGCAACCCAGGGTTCTAGTGCAGGGAAATAAAACCTCAAAACCTCTGACTGTAAAAACCTGTGGGGATTGTGGTGGCTGGAGAAACTGCCAATCTCACAGGAGAGTCTGTTGGAGGGGCCCATGGGGTACTAGAATGTACATAAGCCCACCCACCTGGGAGTCAGCACCAGAAGGGTGCAACACACTTGTGGTTAGTGGGGGAAGTGACTGAAAGGGGGCAAGAGCTGAGCAAGCAGCATTGTTCCCTCTTTGACCCCTCCTACACATACAGCACCACAATGCAGTGAACTGGGTTGCCCCACTGTGGAGAATCCCCAATGCTCCACCCTTTACAATGTAACAGGTACAATGAGACAAAGAAATATAGCTGAAATGAAAGAACAGATCAAAGCTCCAGAGAAGAAACTAAGTGACAATGAGAGAGACAATCTATCAGATGCAGAGATCAAAACACTGGTAATCAGGATGCTCACAGAAATGTTTATGTATGGCTGCAAAATAAAGGAGAAGTAAAAGCTATGCAAAGTGAAATAAAGAAAATATACAGGGAACCAACAGTAAAGGGAAGGAGACCAGGACTCAAATCAATAATTTGGAACAGAAGGAAGAGTTAAACATTCAATCAGAAGAGAGAAGAAACAAGAATTCGAAAAAATGGAGAGAGGCTTAGGAACCTACGGGACAATTTTAAACTTCCAACATCCGAATCATAGGGGTGCCAGAAGGAGATGAAGAAGAGCAAGAAATTGAAAACTTATTTCAACAAATAATGAAGGAAAAATTCCCCAATCTGGCAAAGGAAATAGACTTCCAGGAAGTCCAGGAAGCTCAGAGATTCCCAAAGAAGTTGGACCCAAGGAGGAACATACCAAGGCACATCCTAATTACACTTCTCAAGATTAAAGATAAGGAGAGGATCTTAAAATCGCGAGAGAAAAGGAGACAGTTACCTACAAAGGAGTTCCCATCAGACTATCAGCTGATTTCTCAAAAGAGACCTTGGAGGCAAGAAGAGGCTGGGAAGAAGTATTCCAAGTCATGAAAGGCAAAGACCTACCTCCAAGATTGCTCTATCCAGCAAAGCTTTAGTTTAGAATGGAAGGGCAGATAAAGCATTTCCCAGATAAGGTCAAGTTAAAGGAGTTCATCATCACCAAGCCCTTACTATGTGAAATGTTAAACAGATTTATCTAGGAAAAAGAGGATTAAAACTATGAACAGTAAAATGACAACAAACTCACAACTATCAATAACGGAACCTAAGGAAAACAGAAACGAAACAAACTTAGCAAGCAATTAGAACAGGAACAGACTGACAGAGATGGAGATCACATGGAGGGTTATCAGCTGGGAGGGGGAAGGGACAGAATGGGGGAAAAAGTTCAGGGAATAAGAAGCGTAATTGGTAGGTACAAAATAGACAGGGTAATATTAAGAAAAGTATATGAAATGGAGAAGCCAATGAACTTATATGTATGACCCATGGACATGAACTAAGGAGGTGAATGCTGGTGGGAGGGGGATGCAGGGCAAAAGGGAATAAAGGAGGGAAAATGGGAGAACTATAATAGCATAATAAATAAAATATACTTAAAAATAAAGTGTTAATAAAGAAGCATATATATTACCACATCGCAAGTTAAAAAACAAAGAAAAAAAGCCCCATGTTGTTTTCTTCCATCACAATTTGAAATGACCATAGTTTTGGGGTCCTTTATCAGAATTTATCATTTAAAGCATTAATAGAGGTACAAATATTATTATTTCATGTTATTTATGTTTGATAATTGTAACAGTGTAGTTGCTTTCCTTCATAGTTTATGCACTGAAAACCTGGTTCCAAGAAGGGGTCTATAGTCTTTCCAGCCTGCAAACGAGAGCCATAGCACACAAAATTCAGAGCCCCTGCCTTGGGGTTGGTCAGTGTGGTTGGTTAAAGGGCACTGAAGGTCATAAGGGCCCTCTTGTAGGGTCAGCTCACTTTACTTTATTCTGTTCTTCAGTCCCAGAAACTGGTCATTATGTGCAGAAACCCAGAGGGTTTCTCACCCCAACAAGCCCATCTTTTTGGTAGGAGACAGAATGCATTGTGGATGGTGGAGTGGCCTTGGCACTGCATTATGGAAAGTGGGCCATTTGACCATGGAACTTGATAGATGGCAAAACACAGTATAGGCTGAAATCAATCACTGTAGCTGGCGGAGGGACATGTGACTTATCAGCAGTTTCTCGTTCTGTCTCTCACAGTCTAGGCCTTCTGGTCTATGTCCAGAAAAGCTCCCCACTTCCCATTCCTTTCCCCACCCCCACTCCTCTCTCTTGCTCTCTCTGTCATTATCTCTTCTTTTCTCTCTCATGCTCTCCCCCACTCCCCCTCCCACTCTCTCTCTCCCTTTCTCCCATTTCTTCTGTGAGGAAGCAAGAGAAAATTCTGAATTTAGTAATCGGGCACAGAGTGGACACTCTTCTCTACGCCTGGCCTTGAGTTCCTTACACTGGGACTTTTGGGCTCTAGGCCTGCACTCACTCCTCTTTCTGTCACCACACACACACACACACACACACACTCACACCTCAGAAAGATTATATTTATAATACCCTAGGGCATTACCAAATGCCAGTATTCATTTTGGGAGCACACTTGTCTCTCTTGCTTGGAACAGACTGAATTTTCCACTGGCTTAGTTTTTAAGTTCTTCCGGCTGACCGAGGATGAGAGTCTCTGGGGACCAGCCACATGTCAAGAGCGCTATCAGCTTTCTGCTCTGAGGGTCGCACTCAACACTGAACACTTGTTGAAGGACTCACAGCCCCATTTGGCCCAGGCAACTCCTGTTGTACCTTTTCAAATAAGAGCTGGTGGGGAAAGGGCATCTGGAGTAGAAAGACCAGGTGTCAAGTGAGAACAGATCCTACTGAACTGACACAGGCCATCAGAAATAGATCTGTTTCCTGGGCCTAGAGGAGAAGGGGAGGGCATTGAAACCAGTAAATCTCTGAAGGAAAAATTGTAACACTCACCCAAGGTCTGAATTAATTTGAATTCACTTTCAATTGGAAGTGGCAGCTGAAGGCTTTCCTTTCTCAAAATTGGACTCAAGCCTGCCTTTATGCACAGGCAGACTCCAGCAGTTTCTCTTCTTTGTATTTAGCTGTTCTACAAAATATCCTTAAAAGTATTCAAAAACAACTATTCCATGCTTAGAGCTATGGCTTGAAATCCTCATTCCTGTGAGAGTTGAATCACTGACTTTAATTCACACTAAAGTCTGAATGACTAACCTAAGAATTTTTTCTTGCAAACAGGTTTATTAAATAAGAAATATGTGGGGGTGGGGAGAGAAAGAGAGGTTTGAGAGAGAATTGGGTGAAGGGACAAACAAATAGGATGCTAGACATGTTATAACTTTATGGCAATTCTCAGAGTTGGTTCCAATTAATTTTCAAGAGACAATTGTTAAGCTTAATTATGAATTTCTCTTCATAAGTTTCTAGTGTTCAGTTTCAACTAAATCTTATATTGGTTGATTTTCTTAGCCTCTCATATGAAAAGGTCTTTAGTGGATAAAATGGGAAGGTAGCAGGAGAGAGGGGGGTACTAAAATGAGTCCCAACCATTGCTCAGAAGATGGCGTTTCATCACCTTCATGTAATTTCATCAGATGTCATTTCAAACCAGAGTTAGAATGCTCTTTTCTTCTTTGCAGTAAATAAATCTTGGGAGAATTTTTTTGTGGCTGAGAAATTCCCTCAAGTCACCGTTCTTTAAGTGGAATTTATTTGAACAATTTGACGTTGCTTTCTAGTCTGGCTCTATTTGGTTCCTGTATGGGTCACTAAGCAAAAGGGCATACTATGTCACATGTTCCGCACATAAATACCAACTGATTTTAGCTGTTCGGTGAGCTCCAAGGTCAGAAGAGAGGTCACCGCTAATAAAAAGTATCACTTCCATGATGTGCTGTGCATACTAATGACATGTGCCACTTTCATTAAGCAGTTTGTGCAGGTTTTCATGAACTTGTCAGCAGGGTCTGTATATACTTTGCAATGACACTGACTTTTTATTCAGCTTAATGTTTGAGCTCCCCATGGAAGGAGGTAAATAACATGGAAGAGAAGATTCTGGGTCCCAGGGGCACCATCTGCCTTGTGAGTCTGCTCCCTCTGAGAGCTGAAAGGGAAGACGGTGGTTGGTTTCAAGGTTGCTTCCCTCAGAGAAGAAATAAGAGTTTCTTTAGCTTCCTCTCTTTTTGGTAGGAAAGTGAGGCTACAGCCCCGGATTGTATAGGAGTAATGTAGAAAAATATGCCTCACTCCTGGGAAAAATACTTTTCATTGTCAGTAAGTTGGGAATAATAATATCTTTTGTACACAGTTAAGGAGTAATGAGATAAGCTGTGGAAAGTACCTAACATGATACCTAGCTTCTAGTAGTCATTTAATTATTGTTCATTTCTTTCTGTCAACTGATACAGCTGAAGACAGCACAGAGTTCATGACTGAGTTTGTGTACAGAATTCCAGCTATAAGACCAATGGAAAAAATCACTGTGTCTTTCAGTTTACATTTCTTGCTTCCCTCCTTCTTCCTTCCTTCCTTCCTTCCTTCCTTCCTTCCTTCCTTCCTTCCTTCCTTCCATGACACTGTATCTCCTATGTCCCTGGTGTGTGGTGAGTGCTGGGGACCTGAGGATGAATCAGACACAGGAGCTCCCTATCTATGGAGAAGGTGAACATGAGCAGCATTAACTTCAGGAGCACCTATCAGGCACTATGGAACCAGGCACTGGACCACAAGACAGATGTGGTCCCTGACCCAACAGAGCTCACTCTTAAAAATGGACAATTATAATATAGAATAGTAAGAGCAGAAGAGTTCTTATTATGAGTGCAAAAAGGAGAGAATTCCACCAGGGGGCATTGGGGAAGGTGTCCCAGAAAAGGTGACATTTCCTTGGACACTCAGGGCACAGTGGGACAGAGCCCTCAAAGCAGAGAAGAACCTGAAGGACCTGGAACATGTGGGGCCAGAGATAACTGTGTGTTGCCTTAGCTGGAAGTGATCCAGACTGAGCATGTCACTGGTGACTGGGGCAGGGTCTGGGGTGCCAATAGCTGTGGGGGATGTTGGGAAGTTGTTGTTGGTTAGAGATGTTAACTAAAAAAAATTAGATTTAAAATGGCTGCTGAGAAAGTGAGCAACAGAGTGGTCAGTAGTTTTTACCATTTGTCCATTTACTCCACACATGTTTTTTTGAGCACCTCCAGTGCTAGAGACTGTGTGCTAGAGACTGTGACGGCTGGTAGGAGTACAGAGGAGAGCAAGTTGCTTGGTCTCGGCCTAGTGGGCTCTGAGTGTCAGGGCAATCTCCCTGGAGTGGCTGCTCTCAAGCGTGTTATGGGAGCCCGTGGCTGCTCAAGGTGGTTTGAAGTGGTTCTGTGCTGAACACTTCTGATTTCATGAGTTGGCACCATTTAGGACGGGCCTAAATAAAGGAAAATATCAAGCAAAAATGGTGTGAGTGATGGGCAGGCACGGCAAACATTGTGAAGATGGTATATAAAGGACTGAACTTCAGGAACTATCCGATTAGGAAAATCTGAATAATTTAGTCATGTACAAGTGATTTAATGCCTTTTCCCTTGACTAACCCCCAAACCCTCTCATTTCAGGTTGCTGTGTTATGAAGCATGAAAGTGAGGACTCAGTGAGTGGGTGTCAATTGCTCAGACCAGACATGGGAATCAGGGGGTTACCCCGGTGAAAGACACTGTGCCCTTGGCTCTGCCCCCATACCCATTCCTCTTTCTGGCCTCTCTCCAGCTCTCTTTGGCCTTGGTAGCATCTCTGAGGGGTAAACAGGAGGAGGCAGGAGGTGTGGATGTCCTAGCGTCGCACGCTAAGGTGACACACACATCTGGTGCAGTGGGAAGAATCCAGAGGTTGGAATAGGGAGATAAATGTCCAGATTTTAGTTTGCAACTGACTTTGTTGCAAAAAATGAAACTAGACCACATTCTGTTTTTTATAATGTTTATTTAAATTTTTGTTCAAGTAGAGTTGTCTCCATTTGAAACTATACCACATTCTTATACCACACATAAGAATAAACTCAAAGTGGATTCACAACTTAAATGCCAGACTCAAAACCATAAAAATCATAGAAGAAAATGTAGGCAGTAAATTCTCTGATATTTCTCTTAGCAATATTTCTTCTGGTATGTCTCCTCAGGTAAAGGAAACAAAAGAAAAAATTAAACAAAAATTAATTATATCAAGTTAAAAAGTTTTGCACAGCAAAGAAAAACTACAAAATGAGACAATCTACTAAATGGGAGAAAATATTCACCAATGATATATCTGATAAGAGGATAATATTCAAAATTTATAAAGAACTCATACTACTCAACATCTATCCCACCCCAAAAAAACAACAAACACCCCGAACGATCTAATTAAAAAATGAGCAGAGGACTTGAATAGACACCTCTCCAAAGATGACATGCAGATGGCCAATAAACAGATGAAAAGATGCTCAACATCATTAATTGTCAGAGGAATGAAAATTAAAACCACAATGAAACACTACCTCACACCCGTCAGAATGGCTATCATCAATAAATCCAAAAATGACAAGTGTTGGCAAAGATGTGGAGAAAGGGGAACCCTAGTGCACTGTTGGAGGGAATGCAGACTGGTGCAGCCACTGTGGAAAGCAGTATGGAGATTCCTCAAACAATTAAAAGTGGATATGCATTATGATCCTACTTCTGGGGATTTAGCCAAAGAAATCCAAAACACTAATTATTTTTATATTTTCAGATATCAGTCCTTTATTTCATATGTTTTGCAAACGTTTTCTCCTGGTCTGTAGCCTGTCTTTTTATTCTCTTAACAATGTCTTTCACAGAGCAGAAGTTTTTAATTTTAATAAAGTTCAACCTATTGTTTTTTTTTCATAGATTATTTCCTTTGTGTTGTATGTAAAAGGTACCTCCAAACCCAAGTCATCTAGATTTTTCTCCTGGGATATCTTCTAAAAGTATTATAGTTTTGCATTTTACATGTTAGTCTATGATTTATTTTGAATTAATTTTTGTGGAAGACACAAGATCTTTGTTTAGATTATTTTCTTTTCTTCTTTTCTCCTCCTCTTTCTTCTTCTTGTTTTTCTTCTTCTCTTCCTTCTTCACCTTTCTCTCCTCCTCCTCATCCTTCTTTTGCGAGTGGATATCCAGTTATTCCAGCAGTATTGGTTGAAACGATTTTTCTTTCTATTTGGGATGGCCTTGCTTCTTTGTCAAAGATCACTTGACTGTATGGTGTGTGAGTCTGTTTCTGGGATCTCTATTCTGTTCCATTAACCAGTTTGTCTACCCTTTTACCAATACCACACTGTCTTGGTCACTGGAAAGTTTTAAAAATCATAAAGTTTTATATCTATAGGTGTGGCTGTTACTGGTCACTAGTACAGTGACTAGCTAGGGTGTGGTGGGCATTTTCTTCAGCTCTTATCCTCTCTCTGCTGCAAGTAAATTAGGGAATGAGATTCCACTTCTGTGAAGGGAGAGAGTCAAAGCTACAAGGCCAAGGCTTCCAAGGGGATGGTAGACTTGATCTCTTTGTTTCTGTTAAGTTGGAGGACAGGAGTTGTTCAAAATGTCTGTTTGATTAATTCCTGGCCTTTCTGACTTTAAAGACTGAATTGCAACAGTTCGTTACCAGCAACTCAAGCATTATATATTCCATTATTTTTATATGCTTTATTATTTTCATGTTTCTCCTGGACAGCAGAATCTTTCCCTTTTTACTGCTCAGTCTGGACAAGCCTAATGATTGACCATTGTTACTCTAGCTGGCCTTTGTCCTGTGTTTTTTAGTGGTTCTCAGAATGTGACCCCTGACCAGCTGCAGCAGGATCCCCTGCCTGGGAAATTGTTAGAAATGCAAACTCTCAGGCCCTACTCCTGACCTAGTGACTGGAACCTCTGAGGGTGAGGCTAGTAATCTGTGTTTTCACAGGCTCTCCAGGTGATTTTGATACATGCTCAAGTTTGAGAGCATGTTGACTTAGTGAGTTCGTAATTCATTTCCTAGCAACATTCGTACATGCATTCTCTCAGATGTCACATTGGCCTACTGACACTTTAGAGCTGCAGGAATGAGGCTTAAGGATGTGGTTCAGGAGGGTCCAGAACCAGGTTCCTCTTGGAGCTTCCACAGTGTTCCATTGCAACAAAGCATGTAGAGCTCATCACAGGATGCCCCTGACTCTGATGGCTCACTAGGAAGCAGTTGTCCTAGACCACCAGTCAGAACAACTCCCGTGGCCTCAGCAAGGACAGCATCAACCAGTTGGGCTGTGGAGTGACATTGGATCGACAGCCCGCCTCCTCTGCTACCTCATATCCTGGCTTGGGGAGCTCTCTTTCCCTTCTCAGGCTCTCTTGCTCTGTCTCTGCAGCTGCACTGCCAAGATCAGCTGAGCTTCTGCCACCGCCTGTCTTTGGAGCAGAGCTGTGTGGTCAGAGAACAGTTGGGCAAGTGGAGTGGCCTCTCCTTGGAAACAGGGTCCCAGTAGGTTCAAGGTCTCGGGAGATTGCCACTTAGGGCATGGGGCAAGGGCATACCTGTTTGTTTAGGGTGTTGGCTTGGAGTCAGGATAGGAGTTTTTATGAACAGAGAAGTTTTGTTGAGTTTGTGGCCTTTTATGCTGATTCTTTTGGGGAAGTTAACTAGTATGAATACAAAAAACTATAATGAGAAAAAATAATCAATTTTTAGTGAAGTAAATGTAGGTTCACTTTCATTTGCAAATACATTTCTTCCACTTGTTGGTACTCCATCCATAAGTTATATAGATTTCCCCATAGATTTGGAATCCTTTTTATTAACCTTCCAGGCTGCATTCTCTCAAGGAGGCCCGGAAACTTAGTATCTGCCAGTGTGGTGGAAGGTTGTGGTTGCCATAGACACGGTAGGTGGTGGCCTTCTGTTATGTTAATTAGTTGATAATTACTGATGGGCAGCACGTGGCCCTTGTTCCATGGTGAGCGCTTGTGCACACACAAACACAGATGTGGGCACACATGCACACTACCCCATTAATGTCTTTTTAACTTGCAGAAGTCTTTTAGACATAAAGTTTTTCTGAGGCTAAAGTTTAAGCTAAAAACGCAAATAATGTGTGAAATTTATTCACGCAGCTTGGTTGTTTAAAGCAAGGCTGAAGTTCCTGCTCTTTGAAAAGCTCACTTCCAGAAATAAAGCTAAGTGAGCAAAAGAAGACCTATTCCTCCTTACAGAACATGAAACAAAACTAAACATGTTAAACAATGTTTCACTGGTGCTTACATTGCTTGGGAAAAATACTCTAGATACCCAGGCTATTTGTGGGAAGACTGAACACGTGGTCAAAATGTGAATTAAGCAAGGCCATGGTAGAGCTGTCTGAAAGTAAGTCTGCAGGACTTTTGTGAGCTATTCATTCCCTTAATAAAACATCTCTTCCTGATAAAACATTTCTTTCCTCTCTCTTTTGACCTTGGGCAGTCTTTAAAGGACAATGTCCCTTACTTATGATTATCTAATCTCTAAAAAATCCCTGCCTTCCTATATTGCTGGTAATGTAGGGAATGTAAAATTGTGCAGCCACTAGGAAAAAAGCTTGGCGAACCTTCAGTAAGTTAAACACAAAGTTATTATGTGTGTTTGGGGACTTCCGGCCAAGATGGAGGTGTAGGCAGACGCACTGTGCCTCTTCTCACAACCAAAATTAAGGACAACAAAGATTTAGAAACAAGAAAACAACCAGAACTCAGAAAATCGAACTGTTTGGAAGTCCAACAACGATTCATCCAGACCGGTAAGAGGGGCGGAGTCGCGGCAGGAAAAAGCGGAGGTGCGGACCGGCACGCAGGCAGCAGCGGCTGGCAGCTCCCAGGTGCACAGGCAGCAACTAGCAGAACCCGGGCTCAGGGTGGCAACTGTGCACAGCCAGCGAGGCTGCACAAGGCAGCTGACTGACCAGGTGGTCCCTCATTCACGCGCAGATAATCCAGGCAAAGGGGAAGCGGTGAAAGGGAGTGGAATCCGAGAGTGAGCAAAGCAAGTGCCATTGTCTCCTCTCAGACCCCGCCCCCACATACAGCGTCACTACCCAGCGACTGGGCTGTCCTGCCCTGGGGAACACCTGAGGCTCCACCCCTCACTACGTAACAGCCGTGACTAGACCAAAAAAAAAAAAAAAAAAAAAAAAAAAAAAAAAAAAAAAAAAAAAAAAAAAAAAAAAAAAAAAAAAAAAAAAAAAAAAAAAAAAAAAAAAAAAAAAAAGCCCAGAAATGAAAATGGCTCAAACCAGAGAACAAATCAAAGCCCCAGAGCCGATTTATCTAAGCGATGAAGGGATTGCCAACCTATCAGATGCACAATTCAAAACCCTGGTGATCAGGATGCTTACAGAATTGGTTGATTTTGCTCACAAATGAGATGAAAAAATGAAGGCTACAATAAGTGAAATGAAGAAAGATGCATGGGGAACTAACAGAGATGGGAGGAAAACTGGGACTCAAATCAATGGAGTGGACCAGAAGGAAGAAAGAAACAACCAAACAAAAAACAAGGAAGAAACAAGAATTCAAAAAAATGAGGAGAGGCTTAGGAACCTCCAGGACATCTTTAAACATCCCAACATCTGAATTATAGGTGTACCAGAAGGGGAAGAAGAAGAGCAACCAGTGGAAAACTTATTTGAACAAATAATAAAGGAGAACTTCCCCAATCTGGCAAAGGAAATAGATTTCCAGGAAGTCCAGGAAGCTCAGAGAGTCCCAAAGAATTTGGACCTGAGGAGGAACACACCAAGGCACATTATAATCACATTACCCAAGATTCAAATGAAGGAGAGAATTCTAGAAGCAGCAAGGGATAAGGGGACAGTCACCTCCAAAGGAGTTCCCATCAGACTGTCAGTGGATTTCTCAAAAAGAGACCTTACAGGCAAGAAGAGGCTGGAAAGAGGTATTCCAAGTCATGAAAATCAAAGACCCACATCCAAGATTGCTCTATCCAGCAAAGCTGTTATTTAGAATGGAAGGGAAGATAAAGTGCTTCTCATATAAGGTCAAGTTAAAGGAGTTCATCATCACCAAGCCCTTATTCTATGAAATGTTAAAGGGACTTATCTAAGAAAAAGAAGATCAAAAATATGAACAGTAAAAAGACAGCAAAGTCACAATTATTAACAACCACAACTAAAACAAAAGCCAACTAAGCAAACCACTACAACAGGAGCAGAAACACAGAAATGGAGATCACATGGAGGGTTAGCAATAGGGGAGTGGGAAGAGGAGAGAGGGGGACAAGGTACATAGAACAAGTAGCATAGATGGTGGGTAGAAAATAGACAGGGGGAGGGCAAGAATAGTGTGGGAAATGTAGAAGCTAAAGAAC